>JAVQJS010076785.1:0-18321 GCA_036024795.1 Galaxias rostratus
GGGTGGGGGGGTGGGGAACCCGGGTTCGCCGGCCCCCGGGCCCCCCCGCGCCGCGGGCGGGGGGGCCGGGCCCCCCCCCCCCCCCCCCCCCCACCGTCTCCTCTCCCAGAGCTGGTGTCGCCCTGAGATGTGTGTGTGCCTGCTTTAGGAGCGCCGTAAATAAAAAGACCACAATGCATTACTGTAAGTAAAAGTGGGCCGAGGTCGTTCCCGGCCCTTTGTAAATCCACGCTTCATACCGACGGCCCCTCTCTCACAAAGCGCTGGATTTGCAGCGGAGTCATCACCTGGTTTAAACCGAAGCTGTAGATCATGGACCCGGCAGTAAATTTACACAGCAAAAAAAAAAAAAGAAGAAAATAAAAGTACGACGTGTTTTCTCTTGCCTCTCTCTCTATTCCGGCCCCGGTTGTGTTCTCTCCTACGTTGCAGAAATCCTTTGGTTGTCTCCAAGCTTCCATTATGTTAATTAAAGAAAAGGAGTGAAACGTGCCTCTAAGCCCCGGTGAGTTGCGTGATGCCTGACACCGCCTACAAATAGTGCTGGCACGGTCTCCTCTCACCGCCGAGCTTGCCAAAACGAAATCCGAGCTAAGCCGTTTCTCCGATTTGAATTATTATCGCCCCAATAACGCGAGCGGGCGGAGACACTCAGTATTCACGTATTCCCAACGTGACAGATTTTAGTGAAAAAAATAAATGGAAAGAGAGAAAGGAATCGCTCAGGATTCAAAAAAAAGAAGAAAAAAGTAGGCCATTTTCTTCTCTCTTTTTTTTTTGGCACCGGTGCTCCGGCCATTAGAGGTTTGTCACCCGTGGTTTATTCCCCGGGTCGGACGTGACACCTCGGGGGTCCAGGCGCCGCTCCGCGAGCCAAACCGCTCTCCCCGTCGCTCGCGGACGGCCTTCGTCGTCGGTCCGCCCCGTCCTCCTCTCCCCTCCGCTTGGTTTGCTTCGCCGCTCGCCGTGGGGGGTCCTGAGGACGCTCTCGCCCGACGCCCTTCCCTCTGTCGCGAGTTAATCCTCGTCGTCAAGGTGTCCGTGGTGCCACGGAGCAACGGGCTTCCCACTGTGAACCCTTTGACGTCTTTGTTTACCGCCGTTAATATTGAGATCTGTAATGTAACGCACGTTGAAAGTGGCCAATGAATTATGTCTCTGGAGAAGGCGGTCCTTGACTAGATCAATGACGATGGGCACAGATTCTTTTAGCACAAGATCGTGACCCACATGGAGCCCAGAGCGCGCCAAAACGAACGAGGAGTGCATCTCACAGACAGGGGGAGGAGGAGGAGGAAGGAGGGAGGGAGGGAGGAGAAGGAGGAGGGGGGGACATCCCACTGCAAAGCAGCAAATAGAAACAGATATAGCTCAATAACCGCTTGACCAGGGGAAAAAAAAGATGCAATCGAGCAGACCGCTACACTATCTGCATATAGAGGTACACGCATGCCATCAGCTCGTCGACAATATGCTTGGTGTGCAACAGTGTAGTGCGTGTCCCAAACGTTGTGGCCTACGTGTAGTGTAGAGACGGAAGCTTGGAGGAGCAGTCCGATGTGCAACGGGTAAAAAAAAACACAGCTATTGTTCGATTCTTTTAACTCTCATCTCTCTTTAAAAAATAAGGATCGTTCTATATTAAAGACACTCAACCATAGCACATATATGTATATATATATACCTTCATAGAAAACACTTTAAAACTGTCATTTCAATGTTCCCAACCTAATCAATGACCTATTGTCAGTTTGGTAGAGCAGGTTCCTTTCCGTGCATCTTGTTGATTGCGATGGATTCGCCTCGGCATTCTGCAGGCAATGCCTTGTACCGCTCGGCTGCACCTCACCCCTGTGGCCTTATGGCTATAGGCGGCTGCCCTTTGACCTGTGCCATGGACCGAGCATGCACACCAATATGGATCCATACGTAGCCAGTCCCATGACGATGTCAGAAGCTCTTCGGAGAACGCAGTACACGTGCCGTCAGCCTAGTAGAAAAGACGAGTTAGAAGCGGCGAGTTACTTGAAACAATGTTATCGGTTGCGCGAGCTCCTCCGAGTCATATAATGCAGAGCGCGGGGATCGATGGAATGATCCGCAAACACAGATTATTATTGATCTGGAAAGACGGTAGAAGGGATACTCCATAGAAAACACTTCAGCGAGCGGCTTAATAAACCCATTCCAGTCCAACTCCATCACGAAAACCACCACAATTAGAGTGCCATAGAAAGCCATTCCAGGAGGCTCGTAAAAGCCTTCCCAGGCCCTGGGTACCTTGATGCACCACGGCATTGTGTTTCCAAATTGATTCTGTATCACGCCGTAAAACAGCTCAGTACATCTGGGACATTATATAAATCTCTCTCTCTCTCTCTCTACCTCTCACACTCTCTCTCTCTCTCATTCTTGTTCTCACTCTCTACCAAATTGACTTGTAAATCACAAGCTAACAGTTTGGGTGTTCATGTGGTTGTCTGTGTCTGTGTGTATATGTGTGTGTGTGTGTGTGTGTGTGTATCTGTGTGTGTGTGTGTGTGTGTGTGTGTGTGTATGTGTACGCGTGTGCTACAGCATGTGTCACGGATGCACAGATAAGTTTATATGTTGTTTTATGTTAATTGTGGTGTGAGAGTTTGCTGCTGATTGGTTCATGTGCCGCATTGTTGCTGGTGTGAGAGAGCTGGCTGCTAATTGGTTAATGGGCCGAACCGCTACTAGTGTAGGAGCTGGCTGCCGATTGGTTCATGGGCCGCATTGCTACTGGTGTGAGAGCTAGCCTGACGATTGGTTTAGAGGCTGGGCTGCAACTGGCGTCTGGAGTGAAATCTGTTGGCTAATTGGATGAAAGACGAAACGCCAGGCCTTCAATCAAAACAGCCAGCGGCCAACGGTTTCTCTCATGCCATTTCAAGTCCAGAAACTTTCTCTCAGGTTTCCCCCTCTCTCTCTCTTTCTCTCTCTCTCTCGCTTTCTCACCCTCGTTCACACACCCTTGCACAGAAACACATACTCACACATACACACCCTTATTCTTTGACAGGAACACATTCCTTGTTCCTGTCTTCAAACAAAGTCAGCTACCACACTCTCCATCACTCTCTCCCACAAACGGATGAGATACACTGACCTCTCTCTCTCTCTCTCTTTCTCTCTCTCTCTTTCTCTCTCTCTTTCTCTCTCAGTTTGAGTAGAGGGAGCAGAGAGAGGAGAGAGATTATTCTATAACACCGAGGGTTAAAGAAGACACTGCCTGATGGACAGGGGCCGGGGGGGGGGATTGGACTTCCCCTATATCTCCGGCCGGCGAGCTGTAAGAGCAGTCGGTGTGCTCTGGCTACTGCAGTCCGAGAGAGAGAGGTGCGTCCTTGTGGGCGCTGACCCTTCAAGGCTTCCCATGATCCCTGGGGAAGCTAGCAGGGACTACTAACCAACCGCGGCGCAGCGTGTGCTCTGCAGTCAGCCTGGGCTTAGGGCCAACACACACACACACACACACACACTGCCCACACTCACACGCTGCCTTCTGAAGATTGTTTATCAAACCCAGCGGGGGATTCAGGAGTGTTGGCCAAGAACCATCAGACTGCCCTCGCTCGCTCTTTTACTCTCTTTCCAATTGCCAACTGTGTGTGTGTGTAGGTGTGTGTGTGTGTGATTGTGTGTGTGTGTGCGTGTGATTGTGTGTGCTCTTTCTCTCCCCTCCCTCTTACTGTCTGGTCTCCACGTTAAGCCTCCTTTTCTCACTTTCTAGTTCCACAGTTTGAACTTTTCGGCTCGAGAGAAAGAAAGGCAGAAAGTTTTATCTGCTGGCAGTGCAGAGGCCAAACTCCGTCCTGATTACCTAGACGAGGACTCACACCAGCACAGAGGCGGGCTGTCGGCGAGATTGTCTGTTCCTGTCTTCAAGACCATGCTGTTTTTCCTCATACTTGACCGTTGGCTTGTTGCACAGAAACAGATGCGTGCGGAGGAGGTGTTGTTATTCCAAAAATCTTTTTTTATTTTTACCATTTTTTTTTACTTGTAACGAGGAAAGCAAAAACAAAACTTAAATATACATAAAAAAAGGATCGACGCCAACTCTGGCTGTGAAACCGGCTTTGTGTCGCTCCTTCCCACCCTCACAAAGGGGCCGGGACTATTAATAGCCAGAGGGGGTCCATCTCGGCTGACAAATGGGGGCGACGGTGGCAGTTCATCTGGGTACATTGTTCACTGAGCCGGGCCGTGGAGCCACAGATACATCCTGCCCGCACGGGGCTAATCTATCTGTTTGGCCATCTCTCTACCTCCTCCATCTCTCTCGCCCGCCTCAACCTCCTCCATGGCGCCACCGCCACCTCCTCTTTACCTGCAATCTCTCCGCCTCCTCCTCCACCTGTCTCTCCCCTTCCAGCTCTACCTTTCAACCGGCTCGCAGATGGAGTAGCAGATTTTACCTCACCAAATAGTATTCCTGAATTTCCACAAGCCCCCGTCCACCATCGCCCCATTACTTGACTCAACCGCACTCCTCCTCCAGCGTTCTACTCTGAAAATCCACTGCCTCCCATCGTCTGACGGGGCAGGAGGAACGAGGAGGAGGGGAAGGGGAAGGGTGGGGCTCAATTTCTCAGGGGGAGTTGGAGAAGGAGAGGGAAGGGAGTCGATTTTCTCGTGTAATGAATACTCTCTGATCTCATAGCCTCACTTCCTCGAATCTTCAACCCCCCCCCCCCCCTCTCTCTCTTTCTGTCTCTCTCCATCCCACCCTCCCCCTCGGGAGAGTGTCCGATTCCGATGGGGCTATCGTCATGGCGATATTCCGGTCTGGTTGGGAGCCTGCTTTTCCTCGCGGGTTTTATTCCAGTCATGATGCAACGCTACAATTCCCCTTCCGTACACGCGGAGCGCTGGAACCTCTCCCGGAAATATATAAACAAATGAAATGGGATTTCATTAAAGCGTTCTTAATAACCACACTTGCCTTTGAACTGCCCTTGTTGTTAGGGCTAGTGCCATTGCATCACAAGTTGTGTTGGATCACTTGCAAATCCCATTTTATTAAGCACCATGATGTTATTTGGAGTATGATTGCTTCTTAAATCATATTGCTAATCAGGCAACTTCACATTCCATCTCTGACCATACAGCACGTTGCTAGGCGATGCAATTGCATCACATAACTGTGTCGGACCAAAATCCCAAACATGGAAAAGCCCATCCCGTTGACACGCAGCCATGTCAGAAAGGTTTTTGATTGCTCTATAATATGACGTTGCATTTAAGTCAGACAAACATTTGCAGCGCATCTCATACCAAAACAACATCCACAACATTTTCATGAACAACAATTCAGCATCAATACTCGGAGAGCAACTGGTCTGTGGTGTAGGCTGGGCCCCAGTGACAGCAGCAGCAGCAGAAGAAGCAGTGTTCTCTGCTCTGCGCCCCGAGCCAGAGGAGTAGCCGGACACCGCCCGCCCTCCCCGGCGCTGCCAGTGAAGCTATTCTCTGTTGACTCAATTAGACAGCGAATCAGACGGTCAGATATGATGCCCAGTCAAATGTCATGGCAGCAGATGCAGGCGTACAGCCACCTAATGAGGGCCTCATTAACGTCTCTCTCTCTCTCTCTCTTTTCTCTCTCTCTCTCTCTCTCTCTGCTGAAAAGGAGGGAGGGAGTAATGACGAGGTCGGGGGGGGGGGGGGTGTTTGTTGTGTTTTGTTCATTGTGCACACTGAGGCAGACAGAGGAGTTATTTTGAATTGAAATTGGAGAGATTTTCTGTTCGTGCCATTTGTGCCACATATAACACTCTTAACAAGGTTGCAGCTCGAGAATGAGCATATTGGCTGACGACACTGAGTGCTCATTATACATTAGGTTTCCATATATTCACTGTACCTTTCTTGACATAGCACAGTGCCGGAGCAGCATTATTATCAGACAGCATCATCTGACGGATGTTTAGAAGAAGTGGTAAAACAAGAAACTGAGTTGAAGTGGCTTTGTTGTGAAATGTAACTACCAGTCCTGTTTTTTTTATTACCTGGAGGTGTGGAGGGATGGCAGGATGGCCAAGGAGTCCATTGATTGGCTTTTGGTTTTGGTGTTTGTCGTGGTTTCGTTGTTTTGTTGTCTGCTGTTTTGTTGCGGCCGCCAAAAACAAGAGAAACATTATCAATTGCACAAAGTCAAAACTTTTGATCGCCATGGAAACGCCCTTGATCTCCCCACCCACCAAAAAGGTGTGCAGGTGTATTAATAGTACCTCGTTACTCAACTTTACTGTGACAGCTCATCGGTGGAATTTAATTGGAAGAACATTTGGTATTCATAAATTCACAATAGATTGACTCACTTAACGACATTGGGCTTTTAATTATTTTTTCTGTTCTTAAAGGTTAAGCAAAGGGGTGGGAGGTGGAGGAAGAACAAGAGAAAGGGAGAGAAATAGTGAACTAGTGAATATCACCAGTGCTTCTAGAAAGTTTCTATTTTCAGTTTCTTTTTTTTTTTGTCCAAATCCCACACAAGCTGTTTGCGCCCCGCTGGGTTCTTCTCGTCTATAGATTCAGCACTGTGCGACGTAAACCTTGCAAACAACATACCTTTATTTTGCCAAAGACTACCAACAGCAACCCTTCTCCCCCACCAACACCCCCACTGTCTCGCACACACACACACACACACACACCACAAACACTTTTTTTGTTGTTGTTGCTAGGAGCAGAAACCCTCTGTGCTTCCTTCCAGATTTGTCGTTTGCTACAACGAGCTCTGGATTGCAAGTGAAGCCTCGCCTGTAATTGCCATGCTATCGCCATAGGACACCGGATCCCAGGCTGCTTCATGTTCCCTTCATGTGCTGAAAATAAAATGCACTTTGATCAATAAATAAAAGGCGAAAAATTTGCATTTTGCAGAACTTGAGGAGGTAGATGGTGTAGTTGTTGAAGATGGAGGTCATTTGAATCTCGCTGCCGTCCGAACTAATGTCGTCTGTGGAGGCTATGGAGATCGGTGAGCAGTAAAAAAAAAAAAGCTTTTTGTTGTTGTTTTTTAACGTCACCCGCTCACATGGACTACGGATGTGAGTATACTCTCCGAGCGACCTTTGTCTGGGTTTCTTCCTCTCAGGGCCTTTTGACCAGCCTATTAAGTGCTAGCGCTATCTAGCTCTAAGTCGGAGCCTCGTGAATTGGAGCTCTTGAGTCACAGGGCTTCTGGGCGGAAAGCAATATTCTCCTTAAAAGCATTCATCAAACCCACGATAGAACTTTGTAAAAAATCTGAAGATAAGCTATGGGTTGGGGGAAAGGTTAGTCGCTTCCACAGGCACCGCGATTTAAAAGGAACAAGGAAGCCAGCCTTGTTTAAAAAAAAAATTGTGAAAAATATTAAAGGAAAACAAGTTCACGTCTTTAATAGTAGCGGTGGATATAAATAACTGTCCACATGTGCATCGATTTTCCAACACAGGCAGTGGTGATTTAAAGATCACAGGAACATGGTTATTCAAACGGACAGGAACATAGTGATTCAAAGATCACAGGAACATGGTGATTCAAACACACAAGAACATGGTGATTCAAACACACAGGAACATGGTGATTCAAACACACAGAAACACGCAGTGGTGATTCAAACATCACAAGCTGCATCTGCTTTTTATCTTCATTTACTATGATTTTTTTTAACAAAAAAACACTTCCTCGTGTCCCATTCCAATTGGCGTAATAGAATAGTATGTCTGCCCAGCAAAACGAATTATTCTGCCCTCTGAACTTCAACGAAAACGCGGCATAAGGGAACCTCCAAAAGAGAAGGCTAAGGATAGAAACAAGGTCCGTGTCAGAACAATGTAATTACTTTCATCAATGGCAGCACAAGCAGCGTTGTTGTTAAATCCCATCTGTCTAGCTCAGCCGATGTAGCCCATCTGGTTTGTTTGGGCTTTTTTGGGGGGGGTTGCTCTTGACCTTGGAACTGTTCAATGTCACACACACACACACACACACACACACACGCACACACTTTAAAATTCAAGTGCACACATACGCCGACGTACTGTAAGTCATCGCAGCTCAGATATCTTACAAAAGTTCATACAAATCCTAATATTTTTCCTCGCGTCGGACAATACTAAACCTTGAATGTCAAATGACTTGTCAACCACCAAGAAATCCTGCTGAATACGGGTTTCGCCTTTGCTAGCCATATCTGAGCGCAGCGAGCACCGTTCCATCGCCAAGGAGACAACGAGTTAAAAAGAAAGAATCTCGTACAGCGTAGTGTCAAAGCCTTCAAATAAAAGACGCCGCGGAGACACAGCAAACAGCCATCTCTTCTTAATGTCGCAAGGTTAATTTATTTCATGTTCTATTTCCTTCTAAGGGCGAATGGATCGTGTATCTCAGTGAGGAAATTCATTAGGTAGAGATTTAGCAAGAAAAGGGTATTTTATCTGTTAAAACAGCATAATATTCTGTAAAAGCATAAAATATCATAAGTCAAAGAACTCACCCTTACATTGTACCTGCTAAAAACTAATTCCGAGGGAGAATTCATGATTACACCATTGTAGACAAACATTTTGTGAGAGCAAGAGAAAAATAGCAAACGTGGAAAGCAATTAGGACGCTACACCATCATTAAAAATGCTTCAAAGAAGGCACAAAACAAGCACACAGACCTGCTTCATTCCAGCCCCATGTAAAATACTTATTTTTTGCCATGTCAATATGAAGGGCAAAGCTTAAGGGATATCTGTTATTTTATTGAATTGCACATTTTCGTGGATAAAGAATTGAAAGTCAACCACGTTAGTAACGATCGAGGTCCGATTTGATATCAGACCTCACGAGGCGATGGGAAGGACGATTGAATCCACCGTTTGGTGTTCTTCAAACACCGCCGTGATCTCCCTCGGTCGAGTGGTTAACAAAGATGGCCGCCTACGGCAACGATTCAGATTGTTTCCATGCGTTCAGTTCTCTGCGAGGAAGCCAAAGTCCCTGAAGCATTGTTTCGACAGCAGGCGATGCCTAATTCTCTCAAATGAAACAGTTTTTTTTTTTTTTTGGCTTTATTTCTCTGAGGGTTTTGCTTCTCAGGTAGACGTATCGGCGAACTAGCTGTCACAGTTTGGCATGATTGAATCTATTGCCCTTCTTTGATCCAGCGACTCCCCAGACAGGGAAGGGATTTACTGTAAATCCTCAAAAAGTAAACGCTGAATCATTAGAGGGAGATTCCCGTGGCTTTGGTTTCATCCACGGCTCTCTGAGACGTTGACTCGGGTTTTCAGGAAGAAGTGTGTTTTCCCTGGTCTTTCGAGACTTCCTTTACTTTCATATATTGGGCTCACTCATGTGCTGTAAATGAGGCTCCTCCTGAATACCGAAGGGCAGGGACTGATGGATTTGTTTTGGTTTTCCATATTCTCACCGTGAAGCTGAGAAATATGCGTAGATATGATTTGCAATCAACAGCACCTTGAAGCAAAAGTAGATGCAATCCATTTCCTAACTGGCGCTGCAGAAAGTGGGATGCAATCAAGGTCACTTTAAAGATAGAGTTATGACTTAGACTGAAATCTGCACTTCCATGCTTCCAAGAGAATGATGATACCTACTTTGTCCTTCAATTTAACACCATAACAATCGTTTTAGATGACGTTACTTCTGCAATTGACTCATAGATGTACTATAGCCAAACTTAATACATTTTGATAGTGTGGATTATATTATGTACGCAGTGAGGGAATAATGAATGTTCAATCAGTTCAAAAATAAAATAATCTCAATATGTACTAGGCTATTTGCTGTTTGAAATAGTATTATTCAGATATTAATGTTGGGGACGATGCGTGCGTGTCTGTGTATGTGTGAGTTTCCAGGTGTGTGTGTGTGTGTGTGCGTGCGTACATGCGCGCGTGCGTGTGTGTATGTAGGGCAGAGGTGTATTTGTACTTACAAACATGTACAAACTCTTAAAACACAGTTATAGAACAATACAGATTAGCTATCCGATGCGATTTAATGTTCTTAAAATTCTGTACTCTGTGAGTGAATGGATCCCAATAAGCCTTCCTGTCATGTAACTTACGCAGGGCTAGGATCTCATCCATACACAAGGCAGAAAAGTCAATTCTTAAAATCAGGGCCGGTTCCCATCCTCCCTTAAGAAGCCTAGGGGGGGTCTTTGTATGGCTCTCAACACATTCCCTCTCAGTCCTGGGAGAACGTGCAGCAATGCACTATGTGAGTCCTGCAGATCTCGTCCGGGAAAACAGCCTGTCTGTTTTTTTTTTCTATGCTTCTACACCGACCTCGGCGAAGGGAAGGGAGGGTGGGGGGGATAGAGGAGGGTGGGGGGATAGAGGGGGGTGGCTGGGCGGGAGGGGGCTGTACTAGTTGAGATTGATTTCCTGTTCCAGTCTGTTGAGGCAAAACGGGGGCTGGGGGTGACTTCTCCCCAAAGCTAGAATCACCCACAGGAGTGCAATAAGCAGTGAGCTGATGGCATTGCTTCCCCGCCTCGTTGTGCAAAAGGGGCCGACACATTTGTTGCCCGGTCATTCCCTCTGCTCGCAGAGGAAAAAAAATGAGTCTGGGGAACGAAGGTAGAGAGGCGGAGTGATGGCATTGGAGGGGTGGATGAAGGGAGAGGGGGGGGGGGGTCAATGTAAATGTGAGATATCATTTACAGTCATTTATTTTCAAGGGGCCGGTGTTGGATTGAATGCATCCATGCACTTCTAATACCGGCGCTAGAAGGATACTCTGGCTTCACAGTTTGACGAGCGAGACTCGGCCTCCATTAGGAGTCTGTGTACACAGTTTGGCAGTGGGTGCGTTATTGTCAATGTGATACAGGGTTTGTGGCGGGTCTTTGTGAGTACATACACTTCCAGAAAGTCACGGCTGAAGTCAAAGACGCCATTTTGGACGGTGCCGTTTATAGATGAAGCCGTCCCTTCAGCGCTCCGAGGTGCCCATCAGACGATCACGTCAGCCACTTTGCCATCTGCGGTGTTGTCATTGGCTCAGAATACAAGTCCGTGAGATGTGTCATTGTCCAATCAAACAGGTTTATCCGCCTCACTTAACAAAAATGCGGCGTGATTACTGATCTGTACACATTTGCCATGGCTATGACTGGCATCTATCAGGACTTTGTGTACACAGGTTTGCAGTAGAGACATTATTGTCAAAGGGATGAATGGCTTTCTGCTAAAGTACTTTCCCAGCCCTACATTTTTGTGACCGCAAAAATGTTACTTGGTTTAAGTGACATAAATACAAATTTAGAGTTTTGAGAACTTGTGTTTTGTTCGTTTATTATCGTCTCCAGTGGATTTGGCAGTGCATCTCAATTCAATGCTCCCTCTAATTACAAACTGAGGGTGTAAGAAAATGGGGGAGTTGTTGTGGGAATGGACTAATCTGAAAAAAATGCGGGTTATTAGACGTCTAGTGTAATCAGAGAGGACAGATATGGATCACAAAAGTACCCCGTTCTCTTGCTTTCAAATCCGATGCAAGTTACGGATCATCTTTTTCTTTCTGAATGTCAGCCCTACCTGCATTGATTTCCGAAACCGATGCAACATATCAGGATAAAAAAAGAATGCGGAGGTAGAGAGAGCGAGAGAGGAGCAGAGAGGTAAAGAGAACGGCAGAGAGAGGTAGAGAGAGAAAGAGCGAGAGAGAGAGAGAGAGAGAGGGGCAAAAACAAACAAAGACAAAATTGAAGGTTAGTTTTCCTATTCCAGCCTTTTGCAATACAAAGCACCTGAGAGTCTGTTTGTACATACGGCATACATTCAGTATGACGACACCTAAATGAAGTCCTCGCTGATGTGTATTCATGTTCCGTGCAGCGGAACGCGCCGCTACCACAAAAGGATACGATCGCATTGTTTTTACCTACCGCACTGAATGGTACAGCTTACACAAAGGGTGCTTCCCTTTGTACCTGGCACGAACGTGACATTTGAAGGGGCGGAGATGACAGTCTACGTTGCCAGCCTTGGCGTCGTTTCTGTGTTCCACCAGTTGCTCTGGGGGGGATGGAGGATGGGGGGTGGGGGCTACACTGTCAGCAGCACCCTTCATCCCAGCTCTGGCTTGCCTCTGAAGCTAAATGGGGTTGGTCCTGGGTAGTCTTTGGATGGGAGGCCATTTGAGTGTCTGAGATGCACGTTGTCCCAGTACAGTTACAGGTCCTATCTTTCTGAGGTCACTAAAGATCCCTTGGCACTTCTTGTTAAGAGTAGGGGTGTGACCCCAGTGAGCCCTGTGACCTGGCTCCATCCCCACTCTGGCCCTTTTATCAAATAGCACGGCCAACTAATCATTCCTTCAGCTCCCGATTGGTCAATCCGTCCCCTGTCCTGCCCCCTGTGGCTCTTCAATTGGCCTTGAGATAGACATGTGGTTATCAAGCCTGGTGCAAAAAGGCTGCCAATGACCGCCCACACTGTAAGGGTGCTACACATGGGCTACCTTACCGCAATTTACCCCCAGTTGTGTAAAGCGCCTTTAGTTGTCTAGCAAAGCGCTGTGTCAAGTGCAAATGTTAGAGTTGGTGGCTTTACAAGAGAATGGAAATTGAGTCAATTTGATGGCTAGAGAGCTGCCCCTTTGCAAGCTCAGTATTTGGGGGGGAAAATACAAGTTAGAAAGGTAAGGACAGGATTCACGTAGAGCGAAAAGAAATCAAGGCATATGAGATCACACAGCTCTATATTGAGCAGTAGCTTTGTAAATGAAGAAGAACGACTGTGGTTTTAATCTGGAGTTAATTTATTCTCAAGACGTCACAGATTCAGCAACACGTGTTCCCAGGTCCAAGCGCTGTTATTGTTGTTGTTCCTTTCATTGTTGCAGTATCCATACCTATTCCTTAAACATCCAAACACAATTTCCTTAAATTAAAAATCCATTTCGACCGTACCTCCTAATCTCATTGATCTACCGAAATGATCCAGGACCATATAGAGTCAGCGTTCCACTGCCAGGCCATGGTATTATCCGGTTAGCTCCACAAAGCCCAGGCCTAGTCCTCTCTTTTCCGCCCTGCTTATCCTTTCGAATGGCTAATACCCCCAATAGAATGAGTGTCGGCCCAGCCATGCCCATTAAGGGAATAACACCCCTGCATTAATTTGACACATTTAAAAAAAAGAAGAGCTAAATCGACCATAAATTTGAAACATGAAGTCATAAATGCCACGGGTGGGGGAAAAAAAGGAAAGTGCAGCAGACATGGAAATTGTTTTATTATTGTACCGTGATGAGAATGATAATTGTGAAGACGGTATGGCGAAGAGGGCCAGAGAGGGAGATGAAATTGACATATGAGAGAATTTGAGAGAGATTAAAATAATGGGGTCAGAGATGGAAGAAATCATCGTTTTTCAGTCTGAGGATGACCGAGAGAGGCAGGGAGGAAGAGAAGTCGCTTCGCGCAACGCCTGTGGTGAGATGAGTCGTTGATCCCGCCACCTAGTGGTCATTCTCGGACCCAGGCAGCGGTTTTCCTTCTTTTCCCGACACCGGTGACTGCGCGACAACAGCTGCAGAGCAGTCGAGGCCACCTTGTGTCCTCCTGTGTGGGCCACACAAGCTGTTGAGGAGGCTGTAATTGGCTGGCAGGACCGCATACACCAGACTGTCAGCGCGGACGGGAGAGAGGGAATTCCTTGATGTTCAAAAAAGGCGGAAAGGGTGGTTCCCTCCCCCGAGGAAGAGTTGACATAGAACCATGATGAAGGATCTTGTGCTAACCAAGATGGCCAACCTTTAGTCTAGCTACACCTTGGCGGGGGCAACAGCAACACGAACGAGATCTGTTCCCGTTTGATTTGGTTTTGTTTTGAGACAGAACGAAACACGACCGTTTGCAAGCTGAGATTTGGTGGAAACAATCTGGTTTGGCTCTTTCTAGTTCTCCTCGTATGTGAGTCACTTGCCCATTATTTCTGCACAAGTCGAAATCCGTCTCCGAATGACTTACGACTACCATCTCAGCAACAAGATATGGCGTTATCATTCACAATAACACGGTTTCTTTCTTCACACTTCCATCTCAGTCAATAAAACCGTGTCCAGTACAAGTACATTGGATCTGTCTTGTAAAACCATCACAATTATCAACAGTGACGAAAGGACGCCGGCCCAAAAGTCCAGTCTCGCGTGCGATTCACCGTCTTTGGGCCAGGCTCTCTGCGCTACCCCCCCCCCGGGATAGATATCTCCCCGGCTCGCTGCAGTCGTTTCTTCCCCCTCGTCTGGACGTCGTCGGCCTTCATCGCCATGTAAAACAACCGTGACAACGCGCTCCAACGGCGGTGGGCTAACTCGTTAGCGACGGACTTCGTGTTCTCCAGGCTAATTCGGCATTGTGGCGAGCCGAACCAGCCAACCCCGCTCCGCGGCAGGAGGAGCTGGGATCATTGAGCACCCTAATGGGCTGAGCTTGCTGGTGCTCCGCAAATAATACTGTCTGTCTCGGCGCCAAGAAGCGCACATGGGAATATGAGGCTTCAGCACCCCCGGAACAATTGGAGTCAGGCTTCACTCAGTTAGACATCAGGGGAAGAGAGAGAGAGAAAGAAATAGACATGGAGAAAGACAGGCGGGGAGAGAAAAAAAGAGGAAAGGAAAGAAAGAAAGAAAGGAAGTCTGTCTTTGTCATGGCTGGTGTGATGACATAGTTAGGGCTCGTTCTATGTCTCCGTGTCTGGGTACATTGTGTCTGGTAGTAGAAGTAGTTAAGGTGGTTAGAGAGTGTTTGTAATTGGCTATTGTGAAAATGCGAGAATTTTCCCGGGACGTTTTAATGGTAAATTAAAGGATGACTACACTTAATTACACATTAAGGCATATGCATTTAGCCAGCAATGGCACGCCATTAGAATTATCTTTTTTAAGCTCTAGTGAATCGTGAAATTACAGTGTCCCTCTGCAACCTGGAATTATCCTTGTTTGTCGTGTGGGACTTTAGTTGAACAAGGCCGTTTATTTTTGACGTTGTATGTTTGGTACGCGGTACAGTAACAACAATATGATATGAAGATAAGCATGCACATGTACCGGAAGGCCACTCTATGTTTTGTAGGACTTGATAGACCACAAGGCACCAGAGCCTCCAAATGTCATAGTCCATATCCAGTAGATTCTGTTTGTCACCTGAGTCAGGTGGCCTCGCCGGGTCGCACGGTGCTGGAGGGCGATCCCCGGCACCACAATATGTATATTCCATTCAGCTGGACTCAGAATCATTCCTAGGTGATGGGGGGAAAATTGAGCATTTTTTATTTGATGTATTTATTTTAGACGAATTCAAGGCATTCCTCAAGAGACTGCCAACGGATCGCTTCCTGAACGTGTCAGCCATCTTTAAGTTCTGGGCGGGCGACGCGCCCCTCCAGAGGCGATACGGCGTGCTGGAGGTGAGCTCCGCCTTCGTTCTGGCCAAGGCGCAGAAGGTTGTCCGCAAACTCTTCACGCTGAGCAAGAGGTGTCCCAAGACGCCCAGGATCAGTCTCCCCAGAGAAAGGTACAACACTGTCCGTACACTAGCTCTGTTTGTTGTGCTATCCTCCATCCCAGCACAGACACACACGCACGCGCACACAGGTACGCACGCACGAACACACACACACACACACACACACAAATAATGTTTCTGTCTATAAACACTCACTCACGAGGACGGTACAAACACTCCCGTTACAATCTCTTTTTTTTTTGTCTACCTAACACTTTATTGTTGTTGTTTATTCTTGAACTTACGTGGAAGAACGGCGCAAACCTGAATGTCAGCGCACAGTGCTAGTCCAAGTCCGCTGACGCACCTACGTAGAAGTATTTAAGCTAGGCTTCAGTCGGAGGTTATGCAGTCCACAGAGTCCACAGTCAGAACCTATGGGAGAATAAAGGGGCAGAACAATCAGGCTGTGCTCGCAAGGGTCAGGGGTGGCAGCGGAGTCCAATCACTCCAACGGGGAGCCGGGGACGCTGTTAGCTGATGTGGCCGGATTAGGCATGCCGGTATGTAATCGCAGACATTCGCAAAGTGAAGGAGCAATCGGGGAGAGAATGCGTTTTGCCAGAATCTGACAAGATACGAAATGGCTGATTCTGTGGCAAGATAAAGACAAGTTGAGCAATAAGGCAAGCTAGAAGACAGAAACGAATGCAACCTCCTGAGAGATGGCTGGACGACCGTACTAAACAGATGGGAGATATGAGAGAGGTATAGGAACAGAGGGTGGGAGGGAAGGTTGCGAGTGATCAGCACAGAGAGAGTGACAGTGAAAAAAGAGAGAGGGAGAGAGAGAGGAAAAACAGGAAAGAGTGAAAGATGAAACGAAGGAAGCGAGTGAGAGTGAGAGAGAGACCGAACGAAAGAGAGATTCTGAGAAAGCGATAGTGAGAAAGAGAGATGGAGAGAGAGAGATGAGAAAAGATAGCTGCTTAGTGTCGCTGCCTGGATAGAGACGGCCTTTTTAAGTGGAAGATGTGCGGCGTTGACACGTTGTAATCAAGTGCTCTAGTGGAGTGACAGGTTGCTGTTAAGGCGCTCACACGCTGAGGACTTTAATTTACCTGACAACCCTCTACCTTCGCCTGTCACTCTCTTCCTTTTTCAACTTTGCACTTCAAACGCCTAACAATGGGGAAAACAGATCACGACCCAACGGAGAAGAGAAAAAAAAAGAAGAGATTGCTATGTGGCAGGCAGGAGGCCCATTTGTTTAACACGATTCGTTTTGATCATGTTTGCCTTCGGGGGGAAAGGAGGTGGTTGTTGCATCTTGGGGATACATTGCAGGGGTGGAGTCTTCCCGTTTGGGGGAAGAGGTACTGTTCTGTAACACGCGTGGAGTCCCGTCTCCTGATGCGCTGGGTAATGTGATATAATGTTGTTGTTTTACCGGGATCAGGCCCTGGGGTGGGATTGTTTGGAATGGTTCTTTTTTTTTCACTGAGTTTGTCAGTGTTTACTTCATTTGTTTTATAGATTGCACAGGCACATTCCTTTGCGTTTAACGTGGACGTTTTTAGGGTGGAACTGTGACATTGTACCCCGGCTTTCCGTTGCGCTGCGTCTCAGGCTGACGACGTCGCTGGATGTCCCATGGGTGTTTTTTCAGGTCACTAACGCTCAGGTTCAGCGTCTCGTTGTCCTTATAAAAACATTCTCTAAGACATGAACCATGTGACTCACATAGAGACGCTTCACGTTCATGAATAGGCAGAATACACGGCAGAAACGCTTCTCAGGGAAGAATCGAGCGTGTCGGATGGCAAACGTGTGCGAGGAATGCGCAGTGTGAGACATGGGCAGATGTAGAGAACCCAGAGTGGCTCGTCCTGAGACGCCTTTTCTGATGTGATCCGTCCTTCATCGGCCTCTCAGACGCCGGGCGAAAAAAAGATCTGAGATAGAAGCGCCGCCATCGAAAGGTGCTCGAGACAGAAAAGGGAATACGATAGACAGAGAGAGAGAGAGACTGAAAGAGAGAGAGAGCATGCTTTTTTCTTGAGGCCGCCCGAAAGGGCTCGCGGTAGCGCTTTGATTCCAGCAAGTAGGGTGATAAGCCCCGGCCACATCAATGCCACCGCGCGACGCGGGCGGAACGGGATTACGGTGCACGGAGGTCGAAACACCGTCGGCGGCGGCGACCGCGTCCCGCCCGCCGCCGTGCCTCCCCTCGCTCGGCCGGGAGGAGCGCCGCCGCGGCGAGTCACAGGACGAGTCACGGATGGCGAGCGGATGTGATTCATCCCGAAGGACGTGGCTGGATCAGAGGCCGTGTCTATTTATTAATGCTGGGACATAGCTGGGGTCGTGAGACGGTTTTCTATCGTGATTGTTGTAAATATATAACCTATTCCCATCTCAGATACACAAAAGCATTCACTGCCTAACATCGAGTTGTGAGTCACGGTGTATGGTATTGCCTGAACGCAATAGGGTTGAATCACTCTTGTAATAAGCTGGTGTCATGAAGGGGAGTGCTTGTGACTGATTTCATTTGACATTTTATCCGAAGAAATATTGCGCCATAATGTAAAATAGTCTGTTTTTGTTCCAACAATTTTGAGCGTAACCGCAATCATTTGCAGACAAAATGTGTTCCAATGCTTTTTTCTCTCTCTCGCACAAGAACACACATACACACATACACAACATCCACGCATACATAATGAAACAGACTTTGTCATTCAACCTATCTCCCTGGGGGGGGGGGGGGGGGGGGGGGGGGGGGGGGGGGGGGGGGGGGGGGGGGGGGGGGGGGGGGGGGGGGGGGG
>JAVQJS010076814.1:0-11066 GCA_036024795.1 Galaxias rostratus
GGTGTAATATATTTTAAGATTTCTTGTTTGAAATGTACACGCATATCTGTTAATGCTAATAGAAGTTTGTGAGCAGGGACACAAAAAAACAATCTTTCATTATACTGACTGCTGCTCAGTAGTCCAATCTAGGATTCTATTTCTAGTTTGTACCCATTTCTAACTACACGACTATATAGTGACACTATCTCTCACAGTCTGTGTCCTCACCTGTCACTTTGCCAACCATCTTCTTGAGGTGCAAAACACCCACACACACACACTTTTTCTTAGCCGCACCAATGGTAATGATCATTTTAAGAAAAGACTGTTTGTTAGTCCTGCTAACTTGACCATTCGCCTTCCTCTCCTCCATTGGAGGGAGGCCTTACCACTGCCAGCCTACAACAACAGCTAGATGGCACTAGAGAGACCACAATATCACATCATACGATCCCTCACGTCAACAAAAAAGGAATAATGCAATTCATAACTGTGCCTTGAGAACTGTTGTACTGTTACATATCCATACTCCATACTGAAACTGTGGATTTTGTGGTCTAGAGGTGCCCGACAAACGATCCTGGTCTGTGTTGTTTTTCTCAAACAGAAGTTGACTATAATATGTGGACAGGTTTTGCATGAGGGTCTGGTCAGTATATATATATATATTTATATATATATATATGTATGTATATGTGTGTGTGAAGATGTATGTATATATATATATATATATATATATATATATAAAATACATAATATTAATATTAATAATAAATACATATTATCATTAAACATTTATTTTATGAGAATGCCTACAGGATAGTTTAAGATAGAATGTTTATACTTATTTGATAGCTTAGCACAATCAGCTCTTTTCACATTTTGAACTACCGTGCATTGAATACACGTTGGATACAATAGGTTGGATCACCAACCAATTTTTTATTTTATTTTAAATATTAATCAATATCCAGAACGAGCTTAGGGAAACAACTGTTACTAACCTGAACTCTTATCCAAACTACATAAATCACAAACTAAAGTTAACTACGCTTTACAGATATGCCTCACCTTCCTTTGGTTCCCCTGTCAGATTGATTCTTCAGTTTTTTAAGGTCATCTTCCGTTTTCTTTATTCTAGTCTCCCACAGGGCCTTGATTGACTTGACAGACACACAAGTCATCGCGATAACAACATCGATATCTTACCAATGTTTACATGCCGCTGGTCCAACAGTCACCTATCACGAGTTTAAATAGATCATATTCCTATGAAATATATACATTCTTCAGTGGCAAACTAGCGACTTCCCCATGGGTGATGATTGTGTTGGGCTGCCGTTTAAGCGTTGCTACCCTGTCACGGTGTTCTGAAGTGAAACGTGACACCTTTCTTATGCTCTAATTATAGCGAGGCTAAAGCACGTGGCCCCGCTTAGCTACACTGACACTTTCACCATTGAAATTATAAATGTTTTGGCATTGCTCCATTGAGGTCATTGCCAGACAGCAAACAGGTCACGCCATTTTAATTTCCGGTTTATTCAGCTCAGACTAAACCGTAATTCTTTATTTATTTACAGGAAGCACTGTCAGTGATTTTTCTTCCTTTATAGGACATTTATTAATATCTTTCATTGGCATTTTCCACATCATTATTACTCCTTTATTACAAAGGTCATTTTGACTGAAACGGTTGCACTCCTTACTTGACTTTACATGACTAAGATGAAAATAATTTGTTTTAAAACCATTTTAACACTAATTTAACCAAGTTCTGTAATTAATCGGTCCTTATGTGATTTATTGTTTATTCATGGTGTACATTTGAATGCAGTTTTGGAAATGGCTTGCAGTATTCATTTGCGGTTTTAGAACCATGATATAGACTTTGGGCAGGAAGTAGCCGCCAAGTACCCCAAGCACACTGGAAATGATAGCCAGCACATGCATCGCCATGGTGAAATGGTCTCGACTAATGAAATAAATCGTGAAGAAGCTGATCCAGGATATCATGTAGACCAGGAGGCTGAAGGTGACACACTTGGCCTCGTTGTAGTTGGCCGGAAGGTCTTTGCCCATGTAGCTGAGGGAGAAACACAGGACACTGAGCAGGGAGATGTAGGCCAGCTCCACCATGGAGCCCAATGACAGCGTGTCACTGCACTCCTCCACCAGGCTGTCCGGGTAGAAGTCCACGTCTGGGGAGGGCACGGGGGGGTTCACGGCCAGGCGCAGGGCGGAGATGAACAGGACGCCCAGGAACACCGCCAGGATGGTGAACTCCGGCCCCAAGCTTTTGGTCCAGGTGTCGTAAGCCCGAGGAAGCTTGGCGGAGAACTTAAAGATGCAGACGACCTGGAAGGCGCGCACGGTCATGCAGGCCAGGCACACGCTGAAGCTGAGGACAAACAGAGGCTGTTTCAGGGTGCAGGACGCCTGGGACGGGTGGCCGAAATGGCTGAAGGCGCTGGCGGTGGCCGCGGTCAGAGACCCCAACATCAGCAGGCAGGTGCGGCCGCCCGCTGACTTGGCCACAGGTGTGTCCAGGTGAAGCAGGAAGACCAAGGCGCAGGTCAAGGTCACGCCCAAGGTCAGGCTCAGCAGCAGGAGCAGCACCAGGGACCAGGGGTCGTCCCAGGACAGGAACAGCACGTTCCTCTCCAGACACTGATCGCTCTGTTTAGGGGCCCAGTCCTGCACCTCACACTGCTGGCACCCTGTGGAGTCTGTGGAGCAGGAGTGGAGGGTTGGACCGGAGCTCATGCCAGATGCTACTCTATTCACAGCACAGTGTAATTAAGTGTGTGGATAGAACGTCATAGCCATATTGTTAATTACTAGTTTAATCATGCGTTCATATTGTTCTTTTTTTTTTTATTTTTTTTTTTTCTCACCGCCTTTCTTAATGAATGTGTTAGTAGGACAGGCGAAGCAGTCAAAGCAACACTTGTGTTGGCCTGAAAACAGCTGCATGAAGCCTGGAGGGCAGTCCGGGGAGCAGATAGACAGCGGCACCTGCAGGAGGATATAACCGGACGGAAATAAATGAGTCCAGATACACTACTGTTTATATACTACTAGAGTCTATTTATATAGACTCTGCTACAGTGTACTGGTATTTATATAGACTCTGCTACACATTGCACTGGTATTTATATAGACTCTGCTACAGTGTACTTGTATTTATATAGACTCTGCTACACATTGCACTGGTATTTATATACACTCTGCTACACAGTGTACTGGTATTTATATAGACTCTGCTACAATGTACTGGTATTTATATAGACT
This sequence comes from Galaxias rostratus, assembly GCA_036024795.1. NCBI lineage: Eukaryota > Metazoa > Chordata > Actinopteri > Galaxiiformes > Galaxiidae > Galaxias > Galaxias rostratus. Next base: position 3,277 of record JAVQJS010076814.1, read on the forward strand.
CTGCTACACAGTGTACTGGTATTAATTCACACGCTGCTACATGGTGAACTGGTATTAATTCACACTCTGCCACACAGTGCACTGACAGTGTACTGACAGTGTCTCAGGTAATTTGGGGAGTCTTACTGATCCAGATCCTCCGCTGTTGTTCCACTCGACCAGGGCCGGGTCCACAGAGAGCAGAGAGGGGTCAGAGGTGAAAGAGCCGACCGTGCGCAGAGACCAGCTCGATCCCCTCCACACCCAGGTCACGATGTCATAGGCCGCGGCTGGATCGCCGTTCTCATCAAAGTACACGGACGCACTTCCCACGTTGAACCTTATTTTCTTCAGCCAAGGCAGCAGCTTAATACAGAAATGCTCAGTGTCACAGAGATGACTTGGGAAAGGGAGATAAATCCACAGATACATGGATAAGTGGGTCTTATTTCACGTTAGCAGATAGGATTAATTTTGCATCGACCCAGATTAGAGCAAGCCTGAAAACAGCTGCATATAATTAAACCCACGTTCTGTGATAGAGAATGTACCGTACTACATCCCCAACATAAATTTTTAAAGGCTAAGAGAGCGTGAACCCAGAACCGAGCATGAACCCAGTACTAGGCATGAACCCAGTACTGAGCATCAACCCAGTACTGATCATCAACCCAGTACTGGGCATCAACCCAGTACTGAACCCAGTACTGAGCATGAACCCAATACTGAGGATGAACCCAGTTCTGAGCATGAACCCAGTACTGAGCATCAAACCAGTACTGAGCATGAACCCAGTGCGGAGCACGAACCCAGTACTGACCATGAACCCAGTGCTGAGCATGAACCCAGAACTGAGCATGAACCCAGTACTGAACCCAGTACTGAGCATTCACCCAGTACTATCCACCTGTTAGCTGTAGGTACTTCCATACTCACCATGTCTATAGCAGCCAACAGGTCCCACCTGTACTGCCCCTGCATGTAACAGCTCTATAGAATAAGATGATATTTGAAAAGGATTTGCATCCAGTTACCTGCCAAGGTTGGACTTCTCCTTTTTGACAAACGCCTGAATCACATCCGAGCACCTGGTGGAGAGAGTGGGCCACAGCGTACACAGCCTTGTACACATTGAGAGAGGAGAGGATGTCATACAGCTCCAAAGAGAAGTTCGCTTTCAACATGCTCACAAGATCTATGTTTTTTAGACATCCCACGCTCTGCTCCGTGGTGTCATTTGAGATTTGTCCCTCTTCGGCCGAACTTTCAAACGCTTTAAAACCGGGGAAAGGAGAACTTTGGATGGACACGCCCAACACAGAGCCGATCGTCTGTATCCCAGGTATCCCTGAAACGAGAGTGGCCACGGACCAATCCTCCGTTCCTATCCACACCTTACCGGTCACGTTCCGCTCGATCACAAAGGGGAAGAAGCCGCTGACGATTGTTTTGGTGGAGAACACGACGACGGTGGTGACCTTGGTGTTCAGGATGCTGGTGACCATGTTCCTCATGGTGCGGGCGGACGTGTCCGAGGTAGACGGGATGACTCCTTGGTAGGCCACGCAGATGTTGTAGCTCGAGGCTTGTTGGGAGAGGCTCTGCATGCCCTGCAGGCCGTACGAGTTGTCACTGCCCAACAGAGCGATCCAGGTCCAGCCAAACTGAACCAGGAGCTCTATCATGGCAGCCACCTGGTTCTTGTCACTTGGGATGGTGCGGAGGAAGGAGGGGTAGAGAGTCTTGTCACTCAGCAGCTCGTTGGAAGCTTCATACGAGATCTAAAATGGCCGCAAGAACACAAGGTGTGACGTCTCAGTATACCAACACACATCAGCCTCATTACCTGCTTAAGTAACATCAGACAAGAAACTAGTAATACATACTAATAATACAATGAAGATGGATGAACATTTAAAATGTTGTATTAATGATTTGAGATGAATAGTTTTTGTATAGTTTTTTGTTTCTTTTCTACCTGTGGCACCAGATAGGGACCCAGCAATGCAGCTGAGATAAATGCATAGGTGCTGCTGTCTGGCCCAATAACTGCTATGGTGTTTGGGTTTTGGTCCGGACCAGCAGAAGGCTGGTACTGCTGCTTCAGAAGGTCCACTGTGGCCAGCACACTGGCTGGCACAGAGCAGATGTCATATGCCTGGTAACCCAGCATCACCCCCGGTAACAGAGTGTTGTTCTGGGTCTGGTTGTTGATTTCCTCCACAGCGAACCTCAGTGCCTCCAGCAGATGAAAGCCGTGCTTATTCGTTTTGCCTCTGAAAGATCAACACAAGTTAAGAACGTCTGAAAAATAAACAACTCCGTCAGATTTAGATTTCAGTATAAGAGGGAAGATAAACTGCATGAACAGAAATTGCATTTTGTCAGCAGAACTGTCCTACAGTACAAAGAAGTTTAACATTTTGATGAAAACATGCATGGCATGGTTTAAATAACAGATACATTGTAACAGGACCAAAATCCCCCTTACGTTTGACAGGCGTCCACCGCGGGTAGATCAGTTGTTGTTGGGTTTAATTTGTGGAGAGGGAACATTCCAGAGAGGCTATAGTGACCGGACATCTGCAGACCACTTCCACTGACTAACGCTCTGTCAGCCAGGAACAGCAGCATGTAACCCAGAGAAACTGGCACAGTAACACAGACTCCCATCCTGCCACAGTGGAGACAGATATATCATCACCCACATAGATGTTTGTCTAGAGATACATATATGTTCACCAACTTGGACCCCCATCTTGAGATGGCTATATGGTCACTAACCTGGACTCTTGTCTGGAGATAGCTATATGTTCACTAACCTGGACTCTTGTCTGGAGATCGATATACAACCACTAACCTGAACTCCTGTCTGGAGATAGATATATGTTCACCAACGTTTTTGTGTCCTTGCAGTGGATAATCAGATGAACCTGCTATGGATTATGGGAGAAGAGGAAGGAGTCAAATTAAGTGGCATATGCAATCGATTTGCATCTTTAAAGGGAATGCTGTTTTAATTCAGCCCATTTGCGTGAAAAGGTTTGGTGTCTCACTCTGGGGGTTTTAACTCGTTTCAAATTACAAGTAATAGGCCATGGAAGGGAAACGAGCGTTTCAACATCCGTCACAGCCCAAGTGCATGTACACCCACATATTAATACGCTGGTGAAAACCCAGCGAAATGGAATCATCACGTCATGGGTAGATCTCGCACTCCAAGATCATAACAACTGCCCATTCTTCAGCGATCACATCCGATCATTTTTATTCTCTATTTCAAAAGAAAAATTGATGGAAAAAGTTCCGACTGTAAGGACGTCTGTCCTGGACTGGTTCTTGGCCTTTCCACTACGTTTCACCACCTCAAGATTTTCTGGGGGAAAACGGGGCTGTTAAAAATAATTATTGCACAACTTTACTTTTTAGAATGATGCACATACATTTTAGATTTATATTGAGTAACTACTCTTAGATATTTCATATTTTATAAATGAGGGCTATGGTCGAATTCTCCATTCTGCATAGGAAAGGTGAAATGGCCTGGAGGTATCTAAGTGGCAGCAATGATAAGTAGTGGTCGAATTATCTTAAATGCAAAGAAAAGGTGCTTCAATGCTTCCTAACTTGCGTACATTAGCACAGGATACACACGCGCCACAGATCCTTGCGACACCGTTCAGCCGCTGATCAACATGACCGACATGTCGACGGGGATGCAGATCGTAATACCTTGTCGTGAATTAAACATTTTCCATTTTACGTTTACGTATCTCCTATCTTGCTAATATGCTTATATGTTTTTAAAATATCCTATGCTAACAAACTAAATCATAATATGTTACTTTTGTAGCAGATTTTTATGCCTAACATGTAATTGCATAAATTGCATATGTTTGACATTAGGCTTCATACAATCATTGATTGGGATTAATGTGTGGCGATCAATATGATTTGACAGGGGGATGAGAATGTGAGAAACCATTCTCAAAGTGACATAGTTCATTTAACTTTTGTGACAGATAGCCTATTAGTCCTTTTATATTCAAATTCCAAACTTGGTAATGAAGTAGGCTAGTATATTTAGGCTTATCTGGTTTGCCCGCACCCTTCTAGGAGGTTATAATACACGAGGTGTCAACACATCGGCGAAATAGTTCAAGTGCGCTTTTTGTATGCTGCAATACTCAACGGGGCTTTGTATTTTCTGCGCCAACGACCCACGCAACGTGCTTGTATTTGCTCTTTAAGTCCTTATGAGCGATCTTTCATGTCTTTACGTATGACGTAAAAACCCCATGACGTTATCCCTCAAAAGTAGGGAAAATTATAAAGCGAAAGTCTTTAGGACGTACTTATTGAAGAATTCGGATAGAACCAAAGCGTTGCATGGACTATAAAACACCACACCATTTGCAAGCGCAGCTGCACGGTACACTCACACCACTAATTTGCAGCTTTGTCTTGCACTTACCCAGTTTCAACACCACCTACCTCAAAAACAGACCGCCATGAACAAATTAACATGCAAACGAAGTAGCCTGTGTTAACGCGGCAGGAATTATTTGCCTGTGTTTTCAATCATGAAATTATTTGCACGTTACCTCCGGATAAGATATGATAAAGACAACAACAATGTTTTGAGATGGTTTTTGAGGCGTAAATGGCAACTGCATTCCTTTCTACCTATACTTATGAACACACATTTTAAGGAATAAATTATTTCCTGTATACATTAAATATATTGCTTTGTTGTTTATTTCTTTGTGTATTGCTTGCTTTAAGCAAATACAGGCAACTTTTTTATTAACAGATTATTAATGAATTTGTTCTGATAGTACTGTGAAATGTCGATCGGAGAATGAAGAAAAAGCTCAGTCCCCTTGTAGTCTCAATATTTATTAATTAATGTATTCATTTTTATCCATGTTTGGAATATAACTCTTAATTGTGGTAGGGTATGCAGTGACCATGAGCCTTCTGCATATTCTTTGCAAGTTCTGGAAAATGATCACATTAAGCAAACGGTAGGGGTCACTATAATCAACTCCTGCTGATAAAGTGCTTCTCGTCATTTAAATCACAAAGGTAGGTTTTAAATCCATGGATATTATGACAAATTCGAATCTTATCAGAGCAAGGAATGACGAGCTCAACTCCACAAGTCTCGTGATATCAAGCAACTGAGACGGCAATTTCTAAATATATATATTTTTCCCCCATGTCAAAGTTTACTCCGGAAAACAACTAGATGTAATACACCTATAATGAACTATCAGTGGTTGATCGAACTTTAAACTCTTTGTGCTTGACTGTTTGAACAGTTGATTATTGATCATTCAAATATATGTAGAGTTTACTCAATTTCAATTAGGCAACATATTACATGATACATAGCGTTTGATATCTATGTTTTTCCGCTTTTAGGGCACTGGCCAAACGTGCACGCGCCCTCACTCACTCTCGCCAGTTGCCAGGACGATTCCGAAAGTGACCCATCAGATCACCTGAAGCCGACGTTACCTGGTGTATGACAGCATGCCCTGTACTTGCATTTATCTATTAGAATCACGTAGAAGTGGTTATCCAGAACCAGTTTCTAAAACTATAATCTAACGGTGACCAAAAGTTTACCAGGAAAACTTTTATTCATGTTTAGAAGATTTTTCTTGATGACTTTGTTCCGACTCTTTTACTCCGAAGGAACTCGATTCTGTATAACGAATCCAGAATGGAATTGGAGTATGTTAAAATTAAAGCACATTACTGTAGGTGAGTAACTTGTCTTTCAGATGATGCCGGAGATTAATGTAATGCATATTGTTTGTTGAAGTCAGCTAGAGGCTAGGCCTAGCATTGGCTTAGCTACTTAGACTGGCTAGCCTAGTCACGTATGGGTCAAAGGCTTTTGCAGTGACATAATCATTGACATGAAGACAAAGAATATTGGTTGAATTCACACCTTACAGTGGCTACTCTGATACATTACTAAACACAATGTTGTAATTTAAGTTGCAGTCGGAGCAAACTTATTTTGTGAGAATTTGATTTCGCAGAAGAATGTGAAGAGCAATATAATTCAAATTCTTTTTAGCAACATGACTAGTCCATGGAGAATCGGTGCTTGTGATTCTGTCATATTGACCTAATTAAAGTCAAGGTTAGATAACAACCGTGTAGTGTTTGCCAAAACATTGTTTCCCAACAAATTGGGCATTGGCTGCTAAAAACAGTGGAAAGCTTTCCCTGTCCTAAATATTATTTATTGAAACTCCATAAGAATTAGGAATAATGCTGATTATAAACAGCAGATTGTAAATCTATCCTAAAGTGAAGTAATTCCTTACATGCACAAATCCACACAAACAAAAGTAATAATAAATAATAATAAAAAAAATCTCATTCTAAATGAAATAGACATATGGCCAGTTAATGTAATATTTTAAAAATGATTGAAATGCCCTGGGTTGACATTGATTTGTCAATGGGCAGCAAAGGGCCATGCTTTCTAATGACCTAAATTGTTCTACATGCAGAGACATTTTCATCACAGACCTGGCTGCCACGGTAACCTACCAGGAACTCTGTGAGGAGGTGAGAGAGCTGTGCAGCGTTACCCGGCAACGGCCACTAACTCTCAAGTGGGTCGATGATGAAGGTGGGGATGAAGATGCCTATTTTGCAAACACAGGGAAACTGTTTGAAACCGTATTATCTTTGTACTCATACATGTGTGGTGTGTCTAGGGGATCCCTGCACGGTCTCCTCTCAGCTGGAGCTGGAAGAGGCACTGCATGTTCACCAACGCTCTCAGAGGTCTGACATCCTGCTGCACGGTGAGAAGGGGCTGTCTGCTGTCTGCCCCTGGGACGGAGGAAAAATTAAATATATGTCTTTGAGGGATAAAAATGTTGTCTGAGCTTCCTGACTGCATCAAAACAAACAACCCCCCCCCCCCCAAAAAAATAAAAAAGTAATATTAATTATAATTTAGTGAAGTTGTGGGTAGAGAGTAGTACTCATACTTACATCAGTGATTGTGTTAGGAGGTCTGATGTCTTTTTAAAAAATGGTCCTCATCTATTTTTCAGAAAAGCAGTTTATCTACGTCCTGTATGTGTGTGTGATGGTCACTATTGATCTGTGTCGTGATTTGTTTGATGACCTTTGACCCCCATCTTCACACAATCAACTGATTGTAACCTGACGATGACTTATGATGAGTTTATACTGGGTGGTGATTGTTATATGTGCGCTTTTTGAAGGTTCAAACATATTTATTAGTATGGGAATGACTGACAGTGTGCCTGTTCTTGATTTGACTCCCCTCACTCTGTACAGTTTTCCCCGCTCTTCCAGAGAGACCTGGGATGCCCTGCCCTGGAGAGACCAGTGAGTTTTACCCCCACCGCTCTCTCTGTCTACCTCCCTGTCTCAATCTGTCTAGCGGTCTCACTCTATTTACCTGTCTTACTGTCTACCTGTCTGTCTACCTCTGTCTACCTGTCTCACCCTTTCTACCTGTCTGTCTACCTGCCTCATTCTATATACCTATCTCATCCTGTCTATTTCTATATGCCTGTCTCGCTATATATACCGGTCTCACTCTATATGCCTGTCTCACTCAATCTACCCGTTCGTCTCCCTCTATATACCTGTCTCACTCGATATAGTCTCACTATATGGCTTTGTCACTCAATCTACCTGTCTGTCTCACTATACACCTGTCTTACTATAAACCTGTCTCACTCTACATACCTGTCTGTCTCCCTCTACACCAGTCTCACTCTGTCTATCGTCTCATTCTATAA
>JAVQJS010076834.1:0-17615 GCA_036024795.1 Galaxias rostratus
ACACTTCTCGTCCAACAAAAAAATAACCATTATTGTCAATGTAATTTGCTACCATAAAATAATAACAAATATGTTTCTAACCATCCAATACCAGGCCGTTTGGCATTTCTAAAAATGTGCCGTGCAGTGAAATTACAAGTAACCTATATTTTTTATTTATATATTTAAAATGTTCGTTCTCCTGAAAAACAATACAAAGTGATACTTCCCTGTTTTTACAGTAGTTTATTACATTTATGAGCTGACAATTTTATCTTTCAAGCCCAAAATCAACAGAAAAACCCATTTTTGGTCATGCATTTTGGCACTTCCTCGTTCTGTAAGACCACATTGTAGACTGAACTCAACCAAAGAGGAAGGGTATCAGGTATACACTAAAACATGTAGATGATGTAGGGTTTTTCATTTGAGGGCCATATGTACTTGAAACGTATTGATTTGAAGGTACACCTTTTGCCAAATCATGGCTGCAGTTCAGTTATTTTTAACAATAAAAGTGCTCAATCTATACAACCAATATAATGTGTAAATTCTACAAATGTTTCTTATAAAATAAAATCTGTGGATTCCAAGCAACGGGCATGATTTGAAGTGTTTTCGAGTAATACATTTTTGCTGAATTAATTTATGAATTTCTTTAGGGTAAAATATTTGAAAGATTACACAACATGTTTATATAATATGAAATACATTTTGTTAGACAAACAACATGGTCACACTCATGGTTTTAATCTACTCCATACATGCTGGTACTACGATCTAACTTAACTGCATGAGAACAGCAAATATGTTGCAGAAATTGTTTAAGGAAAATACGTCCAAGACTTTATAACGAACATCGTCCTGCAACGAAATACATGGAGTCCAAGACTACTTAGACCTTCAGATAAAATACAAATACAACTGTATAATACATAGTTAAAAAATGATTAACATATCAGGAAAAATGGACACATAATTTCTTGTAGATTCTCTGTCAAAGTGGAACAGCAATCTCAGCCATCAATCTTGCATTAGGTCAACGTCTCCCCTTTAGTGACCTAAATACATTTGACATATGATGAACTGTATGTCTTATTATTATGTTCAGGTCAGCAAGGTCAACAAACTTTATTATACTTACTCTGGCCTCAATGTACTCAATTCTCCTCTCCAATGCAGTCAGCTTTTCATTTAGAGTAGCCAAACGGGACCGACACGACATATCTGTAACATTAGAACGAGATTAGGCATGTTAACCTGTTTTTAACAGCAGGCCAACTCATGTCTAAGAAGTTAATTGCACAAATGTTTGGTTCTATTGTTAAAACAAAACCATAATATATGTAACATATATTTTCACATTTCTTCGCATCATTCTAAATATTTCCAGAGAGAAACGTTTAGGGTCATGCATTCTGGCACTTCCTCATTTTGTAAGCCCACATCTTTAGACTGAACTCAACCAAAGAGGAAGGGTACATACATATAATATAACTATATTTCATCCTTATTGCCTAGGATATGGCCATTAGTAAGGTTGTACTGCTTTGCCCCCATACTGAAAATTAGGCATTTGAAACTTTACATTTCGTCTTATACAGGTTGTTTTGTCAGTATCTTGTCAGTGACGAGGGAACTACTCGATCTGACGTTTGGTTTTAGCCGTCAAATTCCATTTTTAGTAAAAAAAATATATATATATAATTAAGAAATCGTAAAAGTTGTTTGCAGAATGTAACTAATTAACCAACTAACCGTGATAACTTTGTTCTACCGTTACAGTTACGTGACCAAAATATAACGTGTGTTGCATGAAAGCTAGTAAGCTAGGGTAACGACGCGACCGTAAACACTTCCAATCTAGCAAGCTTCTGCTAGCCTAGATGGGTTTGGGAAGTCGAGTGTGGTTTGGCTTTGCTATTGTTTAAAAATGTTAAAATACTTGCCAAAAGAGTTAAGAAAATCCGCTATTTTCTTTATACTGCTAGTGATGACCTCAATATATTCTCGATTGGCCCAGTCTTGATGAATCTCTCTTTGGACAGGGTCTTCTTGGCCTGCCATTGTCGCTGGAGAGTGCTAGTAAATTAGCAAGGGCTGAACAGCCTTTCCGGGTGGAAGTCAACACTGTCTCCCCTACTGTGCCTTCAAAATAAATGTCCCGTTGTATGCTTGTCAATGCTGACACCGACAGTCATTGCCGCAGGGTGGCGCTACCATTCGAAAGCGATGTTGCCGCTGCTTCCTTTCTAATTTATTATCCGCCCGATTCCCACCCTGTTTGCTTCTCCATCCCCCACATCATGACCATGGCAGCATTAGCAGATGGAATCAAACTGTCAGTGTTAGCTAGTATTTGAGGTTGTACAAGGGATAGCTATTTAGCTAGCGTAGTTAAATTCGCCAGAACATTGTACAAACCTTTGTTACGTTTTAGTTGTGGTAAGTACCGTTCGCGTTAGAATCCAAATGTCACGCTTAACACTAATATTATTGGAATAATACACGTATACCACTGCCTTTAACCAGGGCCGGGCTACAACGTCGATTTGTAGTATAGTTCGCTAGCTAAGGACACCGATAGCAGCTCCCAGGTACTGCGGGGTGGTATTTACTCGGCTATCCGACCTTATGATCCAATAATGTGGGTAGCGTTAACGTTATGTTAGTAAATTACTTCAGAGATTTACCAAAGACACGCCGAATGACTGACTACTAGTTTGCTACATTCGTTACAGATAATGGGTTACGAAATTGGCTATTCAAATTAAAGGTTTGCTCATCCCCATGACATATACGAGGATAGCAAAAATCAGACAATCAACAAACATACTAAACTGACGTGGAAACTCCTACTTTTATACATATCTTTTTTGCACATCTCAGGCCCCTCAGCATGGCTGAGCCCGAGCTTCTACTGGACTCAAACATTCGACTGTGGGTGGTTTTGCCCATTGTCTTTATTACCTTCCTCGTTGGGGTGATCCGGCATTATGTGTCGATTTTGCTTCAAACTGACAAGAAGCTGACATTAGAACAAGTGTCAGACAGGTAATGTGGAAAGCAACAAGTAATTTACACTGACAATCATCAACAAATGACACAAAAATAATGTTGATTTTCTACTCTGATGTCCAGTCAGGTTCTGATCAGAAGCCGAATTCTAAGAGAGAATGGGAAATACATTCCAAAACAGGTGAGGCTGAATTAATTCTCAGGTCTAATACAACATTTCCTTCATGTTCTCCCTCATAAGTAAGTGAAAGCTGGGAATTCGTTTCACTGTTGTGCTTTGTGGTTGAAATAACTTTACTCACTTGTCACTCACTCATCAATATGGATTGCTTCTTGAAGAGCTGAGCTTGCTAAAAAGAAGTTAAAGCTATTGCATTAAATTGCTCTCATTTCAGTCTTTCCTAATGAGGAAATTCTATTTCAATAATCAAGAGGATGGATTTTTCAAGAAGACCAAAAGGAAGGTTGTCCCTCCATCTCCAATGACAGGTGAGCATAACTGAGCCCAGAGTTCTTTAACCATGTATGTTAACATTAAAGTTGTTACACAGGGTTTCTATCTAATCCAAGGCTTTTTAGACAAATTACTAGGAACGAAAACTAATACAACTCTTCCTCTCAGATCCCAGCATGTTGACGGATATGATGAAGGGCAACGTGACAAATGTACTTCCCATGATCCTCATTGGAGGATGGATCAATTGGACCTTTTCAGGATTCGTTACAAGTAAGCATCTCAGTCCTGTCTGCTAGAAACTCCATCGTAAAGTCTTGTAATATATTAAATAAGCAACTAGACTGGCATCATTCAGTAAACATATTTTATTGTGACTAAGATTTTATAGTGCATGAGGCTGTAAGGCTTATACATTTACGTGTATACTTTGTTGTGAAAATCTGGCATTGCATTATAATTTGCTTGGGCTCACCTTTCATTGATGGACTTTATTGTTTTTTGGTTTGTCAAATTGACTTTGTCTCACACAGCCAAGGTTCCTTTTCCCCTCACCCTTCGCTTTAAGCCCATGTTGCAACAAGGGATAGAGTTGCTTTCACTGGATGCTTCCTGGTAAGTTGTAGTTAGACACTTTTGGGACATGTTATTTTCTCATCCCATTTGAAAGAATGCATCTCTAGCAAGTAAATGATAATGGAATGTGACCCGAGTGTCAAGTTCTATAGTGATCTGTAACCTCAACCTCTGTCCTAGGGTGAGCTCAGCATCATGGTATTTCCTGAATGTGTTTGGACTGCGAAGCATGTACTCCCTAATCCTTGGACAAGATAATGGTAATACTGATTTGTACTTGTTTCTGTACAGCATTTCCAAATTGTATTAAAGAGTAACATGTTGAATAAGACATTTTTTAATTGAGCTACAACTACAGCTGGGAACTTGAAAACAACACCTGCTACTCTGGATTTACTATTACTGGGTCTCAAACCCAGGGTATCAAATAATTCCAACCATGAAAATATATTTAGATTATTTGATATGGGTCTGGTTAGAAGTAGGTAAAAGCAACAATGGATTTGTTTGAGAGAGCTATTTTTTATTAATTCATGTAAATGTACTTAACATACTGTATCATGTGGTATCATGTTGATTTGTTGGACCATGTTATTAAATGAAAAGTTAACCTACTTTGTGTCACAGGGGCAGATCAATCAAGGATCATGCAGGAGCAGATGAGTGGCGCTGCCATGGCCATGCCTGCAGACACAAATAAAGCATTTAAGGTAAAACATTTTTTTTTGTCTGTGAATGCTATATGATCTTTAAAAATATATCACGTTTATTAAAATGTTTATGCATGTTACAAAAACAGTGTACCATAATCTAAGTTGTGAGATGTTTTCAATAAATGCAATCTTGTATTTAGGCCGAGTGGGAGGCACTAGAACTCACTGACCACCAATGGGCACTTGAGAGTGTTGAAGAAGAACTAATGAGCAGGGAATTGGACCTGCATGGAATGTTTAACAAGGAATTACCTACTGGTATCTTCTGATTACACTCATTCTTACTTTGAATTTGTGAACATTTTAGTTTACTTTGATTTTTTTGTTGAATTACTTGCTTAAGTTTTGAAATGTGTAGATCACCTATGTACAAAGAGGAAAATCCCTGAACTGCAATTCATTGAGCATTGACTGCATTTCTTCACCCATTTTTACATGGGTAGATTGTCCATACTATTCATTTTAGTTTCACTAACTTTAATTGCTAACATTTCCTGATGTAATTAATTACATGATTTGCCATTATTTCAACAAGATTATAAAAAGCAAATGTACCTTTTTTGTTTTGTGATTAGATAATAGCATTATGGAAGCTAGTATTTTCCTTTAAATTCAGTCATGATCTGATCATATGTTATGAAAAAATGTTCAATACACCTGTAAATTAAAATTAGAAAATGTATTCTACTTCCACAATCTTTTTTTCACTCTAGGGTGAAAGATCTAAGCAACTGCTTGTCTTGTAGTTTAAATTGAACCAGCTGCAATTATTATTAGACGATCAGTTCGATATGCTTTCCCGTCTCGGGACATGCTAAGACCACAGAGTCTTGGTTTTGCTGGATGGAACCTTGCAGACATCCCTTCAGACTTTCATTTAGCGTTGTTCCTGTGTGAGATTGAGAGAGATTGACTGGATTTAGCCGTGTTGTGTCTCTTAATTTGACGTGTTTGTTTTAAGGCTATAATTGTGTGTTGAATATTTATTTAGACAATTGATTTTGTAATGATGCCGTTTTGTATAAAGATGGTTTCGACTAAACAAGCAGTAAACGTATTCATTTTAATGTACGACACAAACTTTTTGAGACTAGTACTTTAAACAGCTCCAAACTGAACAAATCTATTATACCAGCATTATTATATATATTAGATAATATATATATATATATATCATATATGTCATGAATATGATAAGACCGAAAGCGATACAAATGTAAATTGTTTTAAATGATACTGGCCTGATAAATATGTAAAATGTTTTAAAGTGATACGGGCATCAAATCGACATGAGAGGAATGCACTTGTATTTTTCCTCGCAAAGGAAAGAATAGGGATCATTTCATGACCTAATATCATAAGGTTTATTGCCACGTATTACAGGAAATTTTACTTGATGGAACACAATAATAAGGCATTTCTGCGAAAAATACAAGTAATACATAAGTACATATATATATGTACTGCAGAAGTATGCCCCTGCTGTGGCCACGTTTCTATGATGGTGTGTAACTTTATCTATGAAGGCAACTAAAGAAAACCCCTCAAATCCAGAATTCTTCTCTAATCTATCTAACAATGAATGAATGCACCATCATTACCACTAAACACATGCAGATGCTACGATGCAAGCAATACGTTGTTGCTATGGTAATGATTGCGCAACTCGCAGGTGTAGTTATCGGTTGCTAAAAATAGTTTATTTTTATATTTTATGATAGTTTTCATTGTCCTTCCCAAAGCAAGCATTTGTTTGTATCCAAAATATTGATAACAAAGCATTTTAGATAGCTTCGTAACTGTACTGTATTAGTAGAACACATAAATCTGTTACCGCAAACTTCGAGCTCGAGCTCAACCAAAACTTTTTAATGTAGGCCCACTTGAACTCCAGTCGTCACAGATTAAATGGCCTTATAGCCAGATGCACCCAAATAACATACACAACGCGTGTATAGTTCAAGCCCAGTTGTTGTCAAAAGTCTGGTCTAAAAAGACGTTTGAGTTTGTTTTCGGGGTGGCTGTCCATCAGGCTCTATGTTAAAGTAGCACAAAACAACAACGTTCAGCTGTGCCCGTGCCAGTGCGGCTCTCCCACTGCGCGTTCACGATACCGGTATATTCACTGCATGATGGCCGAGGGAGGCGGACCCGAGTCGGGTAGCGCGGCAGACTCCGATCCAGAGCCAGTAACCGTTCAAATACCGACCCCTTCAACCGAAAGCCAAAAACAGACTATCGGAACACTTCTTAAAACCACTCTACGAAAAGGCGATGAATGGTAAGCCTTAAATAACGTTATTTATGATCGTTGCTAGCTAACTTACTAAAGCTAACTAGCTAGCGAGCTAACACAGACATTAGCCAACATACCCACGGCAAATGAGCATCTCGCCTCACCCTGCTAAATATAAGGCTATAATTAAAACGACTGATTGACTAAATTAGTGAACGTACTTTACCAGTTAACGATGGATATATATATAGTTTTTAAGCGTCACTACTGACCAATAATTCCACGTAGTTTACTATTACCTGGGTGTTCAACTTGGTAACAGTTAAGATCTAGTGAACGTTTGCTAGCTAACGTGAGCTTTAGCTAAAGAAGCTATGTAATGTTAGCTATGTTGCTATATCTGGCTAACGACTTGTTTGCGGACTTCCTTAGTAGTTTCGTCTAAATTGCTAGGCTAACGTTGGTAGACGAAACGAAAGTAGCTGTCGAGCTCGGTTAGCAAGACTATTGACCATGACACCGGGAAGCTAGCAAATGTTATCGAGGCCAAATTTCGAGCAGTGACTAATCGTAATGTTAAACTAGTCAATCCAAGGCTGAATAGTAATAGCATACCAGCTAATTCAAGATACTGCATGACATAAGCTTACCGCTTGTATACCTACAGTACTGTCAATCATAATGGATCCCACTGTGGACTACATACCAGACCCATTTTTAATTTAATGCGCGCCTGAGTGTTGTGAAGTGTATGTTGTTGTTGTTGTTGATGTTTGTTAGCTGACCAGCTTGTGCTTTGTCATTGTAACTGGATGGAACCCAGCTACTGGCCCAATTCATTTGGTGGCTCATTTGCACTGTCACAGTTTTACAGGTGATAAAAATGGTACATGTAATTTCAGTCGAACTAATGCTCAGTGTTGACAAGATCCCAACATACTATCACCATTCTTTCAATGCAAATACAGCAACACATTTTCGCAGATTAGGGTTATTTACTTAGCACGTCGACTTTATTTGCCTTATTTGTCCTGCTCTAAGTGTCAGTGAAAGAGTGTTGTCTTGAAATTGGATTTAGCAGTTGGCTGTAACTATATTTGCTATCACAATGCGGTTTGTTTTTTAAAGTTGCACGCGATGTTGACTAATGGCTTTATGGCCCTCTAACAAATTGCTCACATTATCTCAGCTTTGTTTTGATGAGGCTTACACCCACATTCCTATACTTGGAGAGAGACACAAAAATGAAAGACTAAGATATTTTACTGTTATTGGTGCTGAACAGGTTATCAAAGAACCTTATAGAAGAATCAACTCGATATGTTTACTATGTATCACCTATACTTCTAGAAGTGTAGCTACTAAGCTACTTCTTTTTTACAGGTTTCTTATAGATAGTCGGTGGTTCAAGCAGTGGAAAAAGTATGTGGGATTTGATAGCTGGGACATGTATAATGTTGGAGAACACAGTCTCTTTCCAGGCCCAATTGACAACTCCGGGCTGTTCTCAGGTAAGCAATGTCCACATCTGGTTTCACAAAGCACAACGTTTACTTTTAACTGGGCTAAGGCCATTGAACGTTTTTTTCCTTTTACAGACCATGAGACTCAAGTGTTGAAGGAACACCTCATAGATGAGCTTGACTATGTCCTGGTACCAACAGAGGCTTGGAACAAGCTTGTCAACTGGTATAGCTGTCTTGAGGGTCAGCAGCCTATTGTCAGAAAGGTGATGCCACTATAAAGACACTTTTGTTTTCAAAATAGATCCAATTTAGGAACCATAACTCATTCTCAAACAGTTTTTCTTTCTGACAAAATTTTTAGTGTAGAATGCATACAGCTTTTGAATGCTGTGAACTTTTTTCTTGTTCTAGGTGGTTGAACATGGCATGTTTGTTAAGCATTGTAAAGTGGAAGTATACCTACTCGAACTTAACTTATGTGAAAATGACAACATGGACAATGTGGTGACTCGTCATTTCAGTAAAGCTGATACAATAGGTGAGTGAAAAACGTTAATTAACTGTCCACATTCAAATTGACCTGGATACAACTTTTGAGTCAGCGGCTTGATTAAATTTCAGTGTGTGTGTAATATTTTTGAATTCTTTGTTTGCTGAATGCGCCTATTTAATCCCCACAGACACGATAGAGAAGGAGATGAGGTCGCTGTTTGAAATTCCAGCTGGGAAGGAAACGCGACTCTGGAACAAATATATGAGCAACACCTATGAACAACTGAACAAGCCAGACAGCACTGTGCAGGATGCTGGTCTCTTCCAAGGACAGGTAGTGTTAACATGTACTCAGGTTTTTGTTTTTTTATCTGTAACAGATACATTGCAGTCTCTGACCTAGGGCTCTCCAAACCCCTCTGTAAGCTACATTGGTGTTTCATTGTTTTCTCATATAGTTGCATCCTGTGTCTCTTTATAAAAGAAGATTAGGCTTTGTTCGCACAGCAAGCCTTAGTGTTCAATGCAGTTTCATTGCTCAGATACGATTTGTTTTGTTTGGTTGTTTGCTTTATTGTTTAAATGTGTCCAAATCCGTGTGTTCTGGTCACAGACCTA
Source organism: Galaxias rostratus (assembly GCA_036024795.1). NCBI lineage: Eukaryota > Metazoa > Chordata > Actinopteri > Galaxiiformes > Galaxiidae > Galaxias > Galaxias rostratus. Next base: position 9,553 of record JAVQJS010076834.1, read on the forward strand.
AACTTTGCAAAAAACAGCAACAAAGACATCACTCACAGCATGCTGTCAAAGTGTCACTCCAGATAGTTAAGAGGTCTAATACCTCACTGGCCCTCCTCCGACTACCTCCATCGCAGCTGTCTTTCATGTTTGTATGTATTCACAAACTCCCGCCACTGCAGAATTATCCAAGTGTTGATCTACAGTGATACAGTAAAAGTTGCATTAATTCTGTTCAGACTGCATTGCCCCAAAAATCTGACCTTTATCGGATTTAGGACCACATATGAAAGTCCCAAGTCTGAACTGAAAAGCTCTGATTCCATATGATTTATGCCGATTACATATAAAAACTTTCCACTGAGTCACAAATGAGCAAAAAGACGAATCTGGCCCTCTTTAGCTTGCCGTTTGAACAACCGCAGATTGCTGTTAGGGGATCTATGGAGACCGTCTTTGTGTTAGAGTCAACAAGTTCTGACAAAATCCTTATTTTGGTTAACATCGTATTTTAAAGGGTTAAAGATAGCATTAAACATGAACTACTTTGAGGAAACTTTTGTTGGAATTTCAATATTAGATTATTAAACATTTATTTGTTGTACTTGCATATTATTATACTTGGAATTTGTTTTTGATCTGTTAGATTCATTAGGGTGATTATTTCTGCATGACAGGGCAGACATTCTTTGTTGATGCCCGATCACACAGAAACCAGTTTGACTAACACAATAAATTCTCCTGTCAATAGTGTAGTTTGTGGAACTTATCCTAGCACAATATTCTATTGTGGCTTTTTAGGTGTTTAAAAGGTTTAAAGGTGGCTAGGCTTTTATAATTCAGTTGCTGCCCACAGGTGCTTGTGATTGAGCGTAAGAATGAAGACGGCTCGTGGCCTAGACAAGCCTCTCATCCAAAGTAAGTTCATACCCAGCTGTCCCTCGCAAGTGCCTCTACAAATATTGAATTCAATGTAGTCATTGATTTGTTGCCAGGTCAATTGAAAGGGCACATTCTTTCCATGGGTGTGTAAGCGAAACTTTTTTTTTTGTCTTGGCTAGATCAAGTACGGCCACGTCGAGGAACTTCACTACCTCGCCAAAGCTCTCCTCCAACTCCTCAGCCACCATCTCCTCGACAGCAACCAATGGGGACAGTAGCAACTCTGGCTACACTCTGAACAACAGCTCCTCCTCTGGCAACAGGCAGGACACCTTTATCTAATTAGAAATTACACTTTTTTTATTTTTATTTCACTTCTATCACGAATGAATTGATAAATCAACTGTTTTGATGTTGATTTCACTTCTACTGGTGTGCATTGCTCACAGAAGCTTTGCTCTGTTCCAACAGATTAGGGGGATACAATTCATATAGCTCTTCCTACAATTACAGAGAGTCCCAATCCCAGCCTGGACTGTGTGGTCTTAGTAACCTGGGCAACACCTGCTTCATGAACTCTGCCCTCCAGGTAGCGCTCTCTCTCTCTCTCTCACACACAGACACATACACAATGGGTGATTTGTGTTCCCTAACCACCCCACTTTGTTGCAGTGCCTGAGTAACGCAACTCCACTCACTGAGTATTTCCTTGATGACCAATATGAGGCGGAAATTAACCGGGAGAATCCACTAGGTATGAGAGGGGAGATAGCTGAAGCCTATGCTGATCTGGTCAAACAGATGTGGCTCAGCCGCAGTAACTATGTGGCACCACGCACCTTTAAAGTGAGTACCAGTTTATCTCTCTCTATATCTCTACATCTCTATATATGATAACAAAAATGTCTTTCCGTGCGATGGTAAACTGTCATTCACCTTCCATGTATTTCAGACCCAGGTGGGTCGCTTTGCCCCCCAGTTTTCTGGCTACCAACAGCAGGACTCCCAGGAGTTGTTGGCCTTCTTGCTTGATGGGCTTCACGAAGACCTGAACCGTGTCAAAAAGAAGCCTTATCTAGCTCTGAGAGATGCAGAGGGACGACCAGATGAGGTATGCTTACGCTAAACTGACACCCTCACAAATAGAGAACAGTTGTTCTTAGTCGTTGTTGTTGTTACTAGATGGCTTAAGCTTCAAGATAAATCAGACAGAACCTTAAAGATAGAAGGTATATTATGGTATGTCGTCCATTAAAGAACATTTCTGTCCAATTGCGTCGTGGTCTGATCCCCCGCATTGCTGAATATCAGATTGTAGCTAAGGAAGCTTGGACAAACCATCGACTACGTAACGACTCGATCATCGTGGACATCTTCCATGGCCTCTTCAAATCCACTCTGGTTTGCCCCGAGTGCTCCAAGGTGTCCGTTACATTTGATCCCTTCTGCTACCTCACTCTGCCTCTGCCCATGAAGAAGGACCGCACCATGGAGATGTTCCTGGTCCGCTCGGACCCTCAGTCCAAACCCACACAGGTCAGACAGGCCTCTTATGTTCCTCCACCCGCTCTGTTTACCGTTCACCTTGCATTCTTGAATTCTCCCCAAAAACATTCTCTACATGCTTGCTTTTTTGCATATATTTTCTGTGTCCATGATTAAAACTAGGTGTTTTAGTTTTTACAGTGCTTTGTTTTGCATAGTAACAATCCTCTCTGTCTCTGGCAGTACCGAGTGGTGGTTCCCAAACTGGGCTCAGTGACAGACCTGTGCAGCGCCTTGTCTCGTCTCTGTGGAATCCCTGCTGAAAATGTGAGAACCATTGTCCTAGGAACCAGTCAAATCAGCTCTTTTGTGCTGTTGTTATTTGGAAACATTTATACAGTCCTTCACTCTCACCATGGCACGCTATTCATTTCTGAAGTCTAGAACGAACCTTGCTTTACCTAGCTGGCATATGGGTGTCTTAACAGTTCTGCCGTCTCCCCAGATGGTGGTGGCGGATGTTTACAATCACAGGTTTCATAAGATCTACAGGCGGGACGACGGCCTCAACCAAATCATGGAGAAAGACGACATCTTTGTGTAAACTACACGCTCTCAGGGATTATTTTTGGATTACACATTTAGTGGTTTTGTCATATCTGACGTGTGTGTGTGTGTGTGTATGTTTTACAGTTATGAGGTGCAGGAGGAGGACGGGGAGAGGATGAACCTGCCGGTGTACTTCAGGGAGCGCCACTCTAAGCACACTGGAGGCTCCACAGGCACCATGCTGTTTGGTCAGCCCCTGCTCATTACCGTACCCAGACACAACTTGGTGGCAGACAGGCTCTACGAGAAGGTCCTGGAGAGGATCGGGTGAGCACTGCCTGCCTGCGTGTTTGTAGCTGACCTGTGGCCTGGACATAGTTTATCGGCACTGCCCACACTGACCAGAGATATATAGCCTGCAGTAATTAGGCCTTGTGTTTGCTTAGTATAGGTGATGGTGTGTGAATGACTCCTGTCATGTTTCCTCTGGGCCAGGCGTTATGTAAAGCGTTCCCAGAGCCCCGGCACCGAAGGCAAGGCCTCAGCCTCCGCCTCCGCTTCTGCTGCCTCAGCCAGCTGCAGTCAGGCGGTCGAGTGCTCAACGTCCTCCAATCACAGCGCCAGCCTGAGCGGCTGTTGCAGCCCCCTGTCGGACGCGGCCTCCTGCAGTGCCAGTTCTAGCTCCAGCTCCAGAAACGGCCACTCCGGGTCCTGCAACGGGCCCAACGGCCTCTGTGAGGGTAAGCAACCGCAAGGGACCTGGACTGTCAAAGGGCTAAAATAACGTATCACTGGCATACAGTGGTTTACTACTTTATACTGGTCCAACTGATTTGACTTTGTGATCTGAATCCAGGTGAGGAGGAGGCCATGGATCACCAGGTGAGCCCGGAGCCAGAGAACGGTCAGTCAGAGGACGGAGAGGAGCAGACAGAGGAGGAGCAGGCAGAGGAGGAGGTGGAGAACGGGCCTAAGGGCCGCTCGGCCAAGCAGAGCTCCACCCCTGTCAGGCTCTTCTCCTTTAGCATGGTCAACTCCTACGGAACAGCGAACATCAGTCCACTGCCTTGTGATGGGAACGTTCTGAAACTCAACAGTAAGTGGAGTTCTTATTGAGGTTGCTGCCTATATCAACATATTTACCTTTAAAGGGGATCTTGATTCCACCCATAATGTCATGTTACTAATTAATTACAGCATAAGTCTCCTTTCTCTGCAGCACATTCCACGGTGGCCATAGACTGGGATTCTGAAACCAAGAAACTGTGTTACGATGACCAGGAGGCAGAGGTCGGTGAAACCATCATATTATACTCTTTGGCCTTATCTGGTTGTCTCCAGCCACTTTGTTGACCGGTTAGGCCATGGACAGGACATTTTGTGGTGCTGCGTCTAACCCCATGCTCTGGCTCGTGTTGTGTTTAGGCTTACGAGAAGCACGACAGCATGCTCCAGCCCCAGAAAAAGAAGGCCATGGTGGCCCTGAGAGAGTGCATCGAGCTCTTCACTACCATGGAGACGCTAGGGGAGCACGACCCCTGGTGAGAGGTCCACTAGGCTCCACACAAACAAACGTGTACTCTGACTTGCCTTGGCTTTGGTCATTGGGAAAGGGTGTGATATCCATCATGTCTCCACCAGGTATTGCCCCACCTGCAAGAAACACCAACAGGCCACCAAGAAGTTTGACTTGTGGTCGTTGCCTCGCATTCTGGTAGTTCACCTCAAGCGTTTCTCCTACAACCGCTGCTGGAGGGACAAGTTGGACACAGTGGTGGACTTCCCTGTCAGGTATACATAGACCAGGACCGTTGTCCTATGGAGAAACACAAGGATATCAGAAACCAAATTTAAACACTAGATGGTGCTGATTTGATACTGTAGAAATATGCTGGGCAGACGCTTGAAGTTGTTCATTTGTCGAAAGCCCTTTTTCAGCTATGGGTTTAAGCCAAAATGTCCTGTTTGTCATGTGGGGTTTAATATTTTATTGTGAAGTGAACATGATGTCCCATAAGGCAAAAACCAAAGGCAAATCTGCTTTTGAGTCACTTTTTTTTACTAGGGATATTGAAATGTATTTTCCATTCGCTTCCTTCTTTGACTCAATATTTGGAAATTAAGGTATTGCTCTAGAGTGAGTGAAACTATGTATGTATGTGTGTGTGGTTGCGTAACGTTCTGGTTGTAATAGTTAACCCCTGTTGACTCACGTCACCAGGAAGCAAATAGCAGAACTGATAATAAGACCTGCCTCCAAGAATGCAAGTCATACTTACTTAGCCTCAGAAACAGACCTGCCTATTGTCCATTTGTCTTATCAGCTTGTATGCTGGCCAGCCAACAGCTAACTCAGACCAACAAACTTCCTTTTGCAAATGATCTATTACTCTAGTCCCTCACTATCTCTGTTATATTGTTGTGGGCACGATTTGTGTTGCAATCGTTCCATTCTGAGACTGATGGTTGTGTAATATTGCCTTTCAGAGATTTGAACATGTCTGAGTTTGTGTGTGACCCCAAAGCTGGTCCCTATGTCTATGACCTCATTGCTGTCTCCAACCACTATGGAGGAATGGGTGGAGGCCACTGTAAGTGTTTGCCAACATTCCCTCACACACACCAATAAGGCATATTTATCTAATTGTCCCGCAATACAATTAGCGTTTTTAGTTTAATGCAAGCTTCTATTTTTGCAGTAAAAACAAACTGTCACATAATGACAGGCCTCATCCAACTTCTAACAATGAATGCTCTTTGTTCACAGACACAGCTTATGGTAAGAATAAAGCAGATGGAAAATGGCATTACTTTGATGACAGCAGTGTATCGTCTGCCTCAGAAGATCAGATTGTGGTGAGCTTTCATCAGAATTAATTGTCTTGTAGAAATACTCTGTAATGGGTAACTTTCATTTTTATTCAAGTGTAGATATCCTTTAGGGTTGGTTTTTGTATGTAGAACACAGCCGTTAATAATTATTTTTAATTTAGCGGTACATTTCAAGTATCCAAGGACACTAGAATGACACTGAGTTTCAGGTCTCCAGTGACTTCCTGCCGTTGTTGGTGTTGAGTGTCCGTGTTGTAACCCTATCCCTGTTTCCCTTCACGCAGACAAAGGCAGCCTACGTGCTGTTTTACCAACGGCGAGAAGGCGAAGGCCCCTCCAAGCCTCAGCCCTCTGCTTCCATGGGAGGAGCCTGTGAAAGCACAGAGGATCACATGGACACCAACTGAGCGGAGCAACTGCTCGTGGACACGCACTGAGGCTCCTATGACTAATAGAGACACTTTGAAGCGCACATCTTAAGCTACTTCAGTGACAGACCAGTCAATGTTTTAACCTCTCCTCCCCTCCCCCACAGGCCCGGTGTTTGATTTGATTTTTGTTTGATGCATCGTCACCTAGAGCCAAAAGCCTTGTCAGACAATTTACCCGAGAGACTTCCTCCTGGAGCCGGTGGCCTGCTCAAGTCTGAACTTAGTTTACTAGTTTGATAAGAGAAAAGAAATAGGAATATAAAAGGCTATACATCTTTCACTGGACGAACAGAATGTTAGAAGTGCCCTCTAATGCATAGTTACACAAAAACCTTTCTGTTTACCATAAGAAAAATAAGAAATAAAGTAAAAAATAAATAAAAAGCCAAATGCACACCATGTTTCAGCCAAAGCGTTATAAGTTTTACATGGCATCGACATGTAACAACTTTTTTTCAAAACAGAAAATGGAAAAAGCACCCCGTTCTATAATTTAATCCCGATGTGTGCAGTTGTATTTATGATTTATGCAAAGCTGAAATTGTGATTTGCAAAGAGTTCAATAGCTGATGCACAGGCTAATGGATTGAGTGACCTTATGCTTTCTACAATGAGTGTGACCGATCTATTTAAAAGTTAACTAAAGATGCCGTTCTACCACACACACACACACACACACTAACCCAGCCATGTTGCTCACGTCCCTGGGAAGTTGGTTCGATGAAAGCTGGTCAGAGGCACAGCGGAAGTCTTTAAGGTTCTGTCAAGTGGGCAGAAGCTACTCATGTTCTAGCCTGTCGTGTTAGACCTTGACCCCTGCTTGTTAAGCACAGCATGCTTGCGCCGTTTTCCTATCTAAACCCCTGACCATAATGAGAAGTCTCATCTTGCTAACAAACTTCTTATTTTGTGGGTCGTTACTGCAGAAGCGGCCTTTAAATCCTATGACCTGCTAAAAGGGAGACACTTGAGTTTTAGAAGGGTTGATCAAGTCTTGATCATGCCCACTGGGTCATCTACAATGGCTGGTCTTTTTCATTTTATTTGTTATGTTTAAAGCACACAAGTCAAATTAAACTGCTGGTGCTAAAAAAAAGAAAAATCTGAATTTGAGTAGTCTTGGCCCGAATTCAAGAACCCAAGACCCCTCTGGCCATTAGATTTATGCATTTATTTAACATCTTTGAGAACAATTATTGGTTATCCAAACGGTTTGAAAAGATGTGCCTTTGGATTTTAATCAAAATGTTGTATTTAGAATGTTAATAAATGTAATGCCTTCATGGAGGCCAATTTCTCTGACTGTTCCCTGGCTTTGAAAGGGAACTCTTGGCTTACTTCAAGGCTTCCATGGTCAGTGCAAATAGAAAGAGTTTCTGAATTCGAAAAAAATTAATTACAACTTTGACAATGCTTTAATCTGGCTTGGTGGCTTTATAATGCCAGTTTAGTGTGTTGCCCTTTTTGTTCAGACATTGATTGCACCTAAATTGTGTTGCGAAAAAATCCCGCAGTGGATAGTTAACTTTAAGGGCATTTTGACCTTGAACGACCATGTAAAGTTTATATATTTTATACTGAAATGGGTGCTGTAACTCCACCAAAAGATGTGGCAAAATTAGACACAAAATTATGAACTTTTCTTTCAATCTATAAAATTTAAAATGACTGCTGCTTCTGATTAGCTATAACATTATTATGAGAATGGGATGAGCACCTTTGGTAAAAGGTGTGTATAGGCATGTTTAGCCATGGGATGAACTAAGTCAATTAGATATTAAAATATATTGTGTTCAACTATTGCTTGTCAAAAGTAAATCCATGTAATGAGGGTTGAAATGGTCTGATAATCAACCATTTCCATAACATTGACTGACAAGAAGGTTTAATCTAATAGGCGAATAG
>JAVQJS010076847.1:0-15630 GCA_036024795.1 Galaxias rostratus
CCCCCCCCCCCCCCCCCCCCCCCCCCCCCCCCCCCCCCCCCCCCCCCCCCCCCCCCCCCCCCCCGTGGCGGGGTCCTGTGGCCTCGGTCTCTCGCTGTCCGATCTGCTCCCCTCCGTTGCTCTCTCTCTCTCTCTTTCACTCGATCTACCGCTCAATTTTCGGGTGACACCCTTAACTTTTTTTTTTTTTCACACCACCTAGTGACAAATCTTCCGTTTTGTTCTGGTCACATCGCTTTCGAATGTCTTGACGATGACAATGAATTCAAATAAAATAAAAGTGTTCTCTTGCATTTTCACAAGGATAGTTTATTGTTATCTGGAGAGTAAAAAAAAACTTCGCAAACAAAATGAATTTGTCAGGTCACACCCCATCTTTTGTCTTTATTGCACTTTAGCATCTGCCAGTGCTATTTTTTTCAGTGCAATGGCAAACAGGATTTGACAACCTCTATTTATCTCCCAGCAGGACAGAGGAGAGAAGCAGAGCTGCGTATAGGAGCCATTCTGCATGGGGCCCACAGGCAGTCGGGCCTGATGGCTGGACGCGGGAGGACAGCCGGTTTTGAACACATGCTCTAGGACCCCACTGAGGGGCCACACTTTGCCTGCAAATATTGCACAGGTACACGTGACATTAACTGTGCCGCTATTCATCAAAGTTAAAGAAAAGGAGTCCTTAAGTTCAATAGAAATCTAAAGAGATACAATCGTTCTCATTTTTGAATGGTAAGAAGATGCATATTTATGTCACTGTTGCCAGCGAAGATTTTGTTTTTAAACAGAACGAAAGACCAAGTGTCATCAACAATAACTTGCACAGCAGCTGAGGTGTAAACATGCTTGTGACAACATGCGGTTTTGTTAAATATACTTCACAGGAAGTTATTTACATAAAACCTCAGCCGTGTCTGACACAATTAGGAGACATGGCCATCAGACAGAGCCTAATCTGTCATAACATTGTCATGTTATAATTGTAACCATAAATTAAGTTTAATTGAAATAAATTAGAGGTTTCTGTAGCCAGCAGCAGCTCGGTTGCGATTCCATAGATGGAAAGGGGCAATGGGTAATTGTTTAATGGCAATTCATCTGTTTGTTTTTTTTAAAGATTGAAAGAACAGTGTTTTTACTCAATATACCGCATCTGCAGTAACTGTATTTATTGTGCATTTGAGTAATTCTTTTTTTACATTGCTGAATATAATGTGTTTTGACAGTAACTGACCAAGAATATGTGGTGACCTTCCAGATCCATTTGACGTTTTGTGTTCCCAGTTGTATTGTCACAACAGTGTTTGTCCCTCAAAACGATAAGGTGGTAACAGCACTTATTTGGTTGATGCTCTCAGGTTGTGAGCCCATGAGGTCGTCTTTCCTGGTCCTGCTCTTGTTCATCATCGGCCGGGGGCTGTCCCCCACGAAGGGGGACTCCTGCCCGCCAGCCCCCGGTCGGCAGCAGGACCCCAGCAGGACCGCAGGGAAAACTGTGTCCAAAGCGGAGCCCAAACTCTTCACCAGACGCCACCACCACTCACCCAGGGTACGGTTCAGCGCCCAGGCCCCGAACACTGAGCCGTCTGGGCGGCAGGGACCGGCCGGCAGGGCACGGAGGCTGGCGGGACAGCCTCAGCACCGGGGGGTGTACTCGGTGTGCGAGAGCACCAGCGTCTGGGTGGGGGACAAGACCAAGGCCACGGACATTTCCGGGAACGAGGTGACGGTCCTTCCGGACGTCAACATCAACAACGTCAACAAGAAGCAGTACTTTTTTGAGACCACGTGTCGCAGCGCCCACGCCAACGGCTCGGGCTGTCTCGGGATCGACGGGCGACATTGGAACTCGTACTGCACCAACTCGCACACTTTTGTGCGAGCACTGACTTCCTTTAAAAACCTCGTGGCCTGGAGGCACATACGCATCAACGTGGCCTGCGTTTGTGTTCTTAGCCGCAAATCGTGGCGGCAGTGACCACACGCGAACACACACGAAAACAAACTCCAATGGCACTCCTACACCATACCAATGCCGCCGGACCCATTCTGACACCACATACACACCACCAAAATCCCTCCTAATAAAGTAACGTGTGTGCTCAGCGTCGGAGAATATAGAATTGTGTGTGTTTAAATCATCATGTTGTTTGAACGTTATGTTGTTGATATTGTTATTTATTAAATGTTGAAATGCCTTCACAACATCTGATATAAAGTTGATTCTATCAAACCTTTCCCCGTCTTTGGTTGGGAAAATGAAGTGATGAACGCATAGAAGAAGAAATGATTGGACAGAACACAGGTGCGGATTTCTAGCTTTGGTGCAACATTAAAAACCAAGCGATGCTCAGGGTTCTTTCACATTTCAGTGCATTGTGGATTAATTTACAAACTTAACTACCTCTGATACTTAATAACCACTTGTATGTTTCAGAAAGATTCTTTCCAGCAGTAAGATATACCTATTGTATGTAATTTGTAAGTACTGTGGCATAGATCATCCCCATGTCAGGAAACAAAAAGGGTTTGTCTTACAATGTCGGTGTTGAGCACCACAAGGAACTTCTTCCAAGTCTAAACAGGGTTAGTTAGCGTGGTAGCATTAACTGCATTGAATAGTCCAATGGTTCAATTCACCACGGGTGTTTCCTTGGACAGACAGTCAATGGTAGTTTGTCAAGTTAAAGCAGGACCAAGCCCAATGCAACACAGGCAGCAACGATCAAAGTGAGCGCTGAAAATCAGCTAGCCAAATACTGCTCTCTGGTGGTCTAAATTACACACATTTAACGTACCCCATACATTATACAATATTACTTTTCTTAGCGTGCCACTGTGATATTATTGTTAATGGGCTTTTAACCATTCTGTAGTACTCAACCTAACATGCCGTAGGAAAAAAAGTGTAGACTACTGCTTCTTGATATATAAAGGTACTTTATAAACACTTCATCAAAATTAACACTTTATTAATTATTCATTAATTAATATTTTAGTTGATCAACTTGATGACAAGTCCAACTAAATAATTAGCAGGGGCACTACCCAAATAATTGTACTTTTAGCAAGACTGTGAGTCTTAATAGATTTTCCATTCATGGCTGATTTGAACAGATTTAAAATGTGTCATAAATTTGCAATTAATCGCAATTAACTGTGGACGCCCATGTGAGGCTAGAAGTTATTTCATAACCTTTTCACTCCCCCCTTTCAATCCAAGGGTTTTATTACTCCTGCACTCCTGTAGGTACAGAAGCCTGTGCTATCTGATCAAGAGAACAGTCTGGCATAGAGAAAACTTGACACCCTCCTCGAGAAAATATGCAAAGGGTGGTCAAATAATAATAATAATAAATAACAATACATTATCTTTATAAAGCGCTTTTCAAAACACTCAAAGACGCTGTACAAAGTAAGCGTAATCAAAAATATAGCAAAGCACAAGTCGCCGGTCAATCGAGGGCGAACACAAAGGGACAAACAGCAACACATTCACACCTGCGGACCATTTAGAGTCACCAGTCAGCCTGCATATGTCTCACCCGCTAACACAACCAACCAGCCTGCTGCACACAGGGAGAAAAAGCAAACATCACACAGAAAGGCCCTTGGGTCAGGTGGGGAACCAACCCAGGTTCGTCTTGCTGCAAGGCATCAGTGCTAACCACTGAGCCACCGTGCTGCCCAAAGGCCTGAAGACTTTATTCACCCGCATTATGGTCAACCGATATTTCCAAAGTGGCTCCCATTCCGTTATTTGTGGCGACTACCCAACCGTCAATACCAAAGTGCAAAAAGGGTTTAACTCTTGAACTAGTACAGCTTAGGTGGTAGGCTAATGCTATACAAATGTGGTGTGTTTATCTTTTTTTGTTTTTTATGATGATGATGATAGCTAAAAGTAACCTCCACATTCATTCCCAACGTATTTAAAGAGGGAGCTTAGCCAAACAGAGGCAGATAAACACACACAATGGCGAGCATTTCATAAGCATACACAAGAGGCTATGGCAGTTTGCTGTGAACTGAACAAATATCCCTAAACCACATGGGGTAGTTTGCACTCTGTAGTCACAGTCTTGTTCGAAAAATACATGACAGATTTTTTCACATAGATTATATTGCATGGATGGTGAAAAGTTATGGAGTTGAGTTTATGCCCTAAATTGGAAACAGTCGCACTCAGCAAAAAAAATCTTTTGAGTTAAGTAACTAAATTAGCCAATTAAAATTGTTGGAATCTGGTAGCAGTTCAATTTGTATGCAAAGAAATTTACATAATATTTTGGAGGAATATTAAGTCATGTAGGCAACGAGTGCCTTATCATCAAGTTAGGAGTATAAAATGTTACTGTTTAAAGCCTTGGAAGCATCTAGTCATCAAGTGCAAGTTTAAAAAAGGGCACGAAGTGTGGGTATTGTACATTTACTCCCTAGATGTAGTGGTTTAAAACACATTTTTGAGGGAGTCTGTAAAAGTCCCGTTCACAAATATGGGAACAACAAAACAAATAAGGAATGCAAACAACTGAAACAGAAAGGTTTTTTGAGGTTAAAATTGCTTCTCCAATCACAAGTTCTGGTCGAAGTATTTATTTATCTGAGTCAATACTCTCCTCAACCTTTTAGAACTGTACGCTATGTAAGTTTCCATAGCATGACTCAGAAAATGCACAAAAATGATACAGTTTGGTGTAATAATATCTTAAGTGAGCAAAAGTTTCAATCATACTGGTTTGGTCACCATCAAAGCAAGTTTGTCAATATGACCCAGGGCTACAGAAGTGTTTGTGAAAGAGGGAAAGGGAGGGCTGAGAGACAAATAACTGCCATTTTCTTTATGGCTCTGCAATACCCTGTCTTATAAGCAATTTTCCAATGTCCCGGTAATAGGAGAAGTATACTCCTCACTCAGCTGTTATCTCTGGGTTCAAACAAAACCCACAAAACTGCCAATCATGCGGTAAGTTTTTTGAACATGAAGATGACAGTATTCAAAACGGCATTCAACGCGAATGACCAGTATAGCAATGCACTTTTTTAATAACTTTTCTATATCACAATGTAGTGAAAGGAAATTGGTAACATTGCATTTTATGACTGATCAGTCAAAGGGTGTTGGAGACAATTCACCTGGATCCCAAGAGAGACAAGAGTACGTTCAACAAACACGGCACAAGCTTGAAAACACAAACTCCTTCCCACAAAAGATCAAAGTAAGTGTGAACGTTATTTACTTATTTAATATGGGGGAAATCAGACTTTTTAAAAAATGTTCTGTTTCAATCGATCAAAAGGAGGTGTCCAGTGGATGATGCTGGGTTCTTTTCTTTTGCAACTTACTCTTGGATGACAACTATACTGTGGAAGTTGTTTAGAAAGAAAATTGACTTAAACCGCATGGCAAACTTGTCATCTCATGAGGGGGCTGAAGTAAATGGAACCAGGTGACTAAAATTGTCTGATATGTGATATTAATACGTTTTATGTTTTACACAAAAAAACACACACACATACATACATACATATTCCTGTATATATATATACATATATATCCAGCGTCTTTGAGTGTTTTGAAAAGCGCTTTATAAATATAATGTATTATTATTATTATTATTATTATTATATATATATATATATATATATGTATATGTACATGTATTATATATATTATGTATGATAAAATGTTTCATAATGAATTGCCAGTTTCTGTTTGTGTATATATTTCAGATTGCAAAGACTTTGGAACAAGGAAGTGGAATCTAAAGGAGTCCAAAACGCTTCACTGAACTTGGTTGTCATGCAATTTGTAGGAACACGGTTGATAGTCGCTCTTTTGGTATCCCTTTTGAACCTAGCAGCGCAGTTCTTGAGACCAGTACGTCCACTAATTTCACTATCAACCATCGCTCACTAGTAAAAAAAAAACAACTAATAATATTAATATATATATATATATCAGATTTATGTATTCACTTTTTTTTTACAGACCTTCATTCTCTCCAGACTCTTACGGGCACTTCAAAGTGGAGATTCAGATTTTACTACAGGTGTTGGTCTGTGCTTTGGACTTTTCCTGGCGGACTTGTCCAGGACATTTTTCTTTGCCCTGCTGTGGGCAATCAACATAAGGACAGGCCTCCGGTTAAGGAGCGCCTTTGTCACTATAGCCTACAAAAAGCTAATTTCACTGAAGACGTTATGCGGCGTTTCTGAAGGCGAGGTATGGCGACCAATATGCCCGAAGCATTCCATAACAGACCGGATAAAACAGTGACCAAACTGACGTTCATCTTTATTGTTGTTGCAGATAATCAATGTGCTTTTTAGTGATGGGGTCCGTGTCTATGAGGCAGTGATATATTCCATTTATGCCATATCCTTTCCATTGTTATTGCTGCTCTGTGTGTCCTATGCCTACGGTGTACTGGGCTTTGCTGCATTGAGTGGAACTGCAGTGTATCTTCTGTTCCTTGCCATTCAGGTTAGGCTTTTTTCCTCTGGTAATCATCAAACCCCAGTATGTGGGTATCCACTTTTTCATATGTTTGCACACATGTTTGTATCTCCTAACATAGACAAATCAAAAAGAGGGGACCAGTGCAACAGTTACAGTTTGTATGTTTGGATCAAATTAACACGACTCTCTTTTTTCTTAAGTTTCTGGTAATTTCTCAGTTCAGAAAACTTCGACGAAAAGTTGTGGTGTTTACAGATCAGCGAGTTTGTGCTGCAACAGAACTACTGTCCAATATTAAACTGGTAAAAATGTACTCATGGGAGAGTTCATACGCCAAAAGAATTCAAGGTATGAACACATCTACATACGTGTTTAAAAACACAGTGTTTAATGCAAAATGACATATATTTTCTTGTTTCCATTCACAGATTTAAGGACGAATGAAGAAAACGTTTTGAAAAACACAGGATATCTTCGCGATATAAATTGTAACCTCACAGCAACGCTTCCTGCGTTGGCTGTCACAATAATGTTTATCACCCAAATAGGAATGAAAAGAAACTTGACACTTGCAACTGTGAGTCACTTATGACAAATGTTTCAAACATTAAGTTGATTTTGGTCCCCAATTTTTTTTTCTTTGAATAACATGAAAATGTTTTTTTATTCTCTTCAAGGCTTTCACTGTCCTGACCATATTCAACTCAATCAAGGCTGTCTTTAGCATTCTCCCGGACGCTGTAAAGCGCATTACTGAAGCAAGCATCTCACTGAACCGTTTAAAGGTATGGGTGAAAGTGTTCCTTTGTATTTGTCTTTTTGTTGGCCCTGTATATTTTTAGAACCCTTTTTGTGGTAAATTAATACACATGTTTTTGCGCATCTATTTTGAGTTGAGTTATATCATATTACTTTCAGTTTTACTTAAATTTTTCATGAACAATAGACATCAACAACAAACAAAAAAAATCTATTTCACTAATATTTACTTAGAGAATCCTGTTGCTCAAGAACCCTGAGCCTTATTTGGAAAAGGTGAGAGGGACCCCTCATGCAGTGGTCCTAAAGGATGCCTCTCTGTTCTGGCCTCAGTACGAGAACCACTCCCAGCAACCTACTGCCACCACCCACAATGACAAGGATAAGGTCGAAGAGATTACCTCTACGACTCCTACGCTGAGAAACATCTCATTCAGTCTCAAAAAGGTATGGGGCTCACTCCAGGGGTCAAGCCAAAAGCAGACGGTTAACAAGAGATTTCGTAAAGGTGTAACACAAAGACACGCACTGTCAGACTAAACACAATCTCCCAAATAATAATAATACAAATATTTGGCGTTTCGTTAGGCCAACGGTTTTTGCATTGATTGTTTTGATTTTGATTTCATTTTTTTTTCTTTCTTGTTTTGCATTCAAGGGTAAATTGTTAGGCATCTGTGGAAATGTAGGGAGTGGCAAAACATCTCTTCTTCTGAGCATTCTGGGCAAGGTATTAAAATGTATAAACTTTGACCTTAGTTCAGTTTAGTTCAGTTAAACAAAGAATTCTTACAATTGTCTTAATTCAACTTATACTTTTAATTTAATGCCTCCCACTCTCAATGATGTGTCTCTGTTGAAACAGATGGAACTACACACGGGGTCAGTGAAGGCAGAGGGCTCATTTGCATACGTTTCCCAGCAAGCCTGGATATTCCATGGCAGTGTAATGGATAATATATTAATGGGAGAACCATTTTTTGAAGACAGGTATTCTATTTCTTGTACGAAAAAAATAAGAAAATTGGAATATAGTCTATTTACTGTAACTTTTTAACATTCAATTCAAGCATCTTGTAAGCATTGAATGGTCTATGACCTGTAAGGAATAACAGTCACCACCTGTTCTAGATATAATCAAGTAATAAGTTGCTGCTGTCTGGCGCCTGACCTTGCCATTCTTCCTCATGGGGATTTGACCGAGGTGAGTCTTGACGCATGGCACATTACAAGCCTATTGTTTTAGTGGGGAGAAGATCTTTAATTTTTGTTTTTTAATATTTTATTTGTGTGGATATTTTGACTCTGTTCTACGTAGTTGCTGCCTGCCATGTCATAAGAATTTATTTGCTCAGAATGACTGAATTGAATGAATGAATTGTGTTACACTTTGAACTTTGAACTTAACTTTTTGACAATTTGATATTTCAAAAAAATGATATTTGACGCTAATGGTATTATGTTTGGTACCATGTGAGACCCTTGAAGATTACAGTAATGTAATGTAAACCTAGGCCTCATGCACTGACATTACGCATGATACACAGATCTACGGAAACTAAGACATATTTTTTGCAACTTTATAATAAATTATTTCAGTTACACATGTTTGCCTTTTGAATTTTAAGATTGGGGAGAAAGGAATTAATTTGTCTGGTGGGCAGAAGCAGCGTGTGAGTCTGGCAAGGGCAGTTTACGCCAACAAAGATGTTTTGCTGCTGGACGACCCCCTTTCAGCTGTGGACGCCCACGTCGGTAAAGACATTTTCGAGAAGTGCATAAAGGGTGAATTAAAGAAAAAGACTGTTATATTGGTCACCCACCAAATTCAGGTATGTGGCTGATTGGGTGAACACAGCAACTCTTGTTTTTTGGGGGGTTTTTGACGGGGAGGTATTCAAAGACAAATTTCATGAGACACGTGAAATGATCTGCCTTGTTCTTTTCTATGGGATGCATGATAAAAATGAACTTCAATCACTGTGTGTCCGGTACCTTGAAGTACCTTAAGTTCTGCAGCATGGTCATGCTACTCAAGTCTGGAGAGATAAAAGAAATGGGAAACCCTGAGGACCTGATGCGGTCCCAGAGCCATTATGCACAGCTGATTCACAGTCTGGAAAAGGAGCAATCCAAGGTGAGCCGTTGTGTGCTGCGATCCGTTTACTCATTACCGCTGTAAATACCTCAGAAGCAAACACAACATTTGTTTTTGCTGCGATTTAGATTGCTTTAAACTGTGATAGAGAGTTTATGTTGTTGTTTTTTTTGTTTGTTGTTCCCACCACCAAGGTGAAGGATACAAGGCATTGCGATGGTGTCAAGTCGTTTAAATCGGACATGCATTCAAACGAACAAGGTAAACAACCCAAGCTGACTACATATCAAGAGAGAATGTGAACCACGGTAGACTCAAGGGAATTCAACTTCCACAGACCCTACAACACACAACTTAGCAACAATAATCAATCCTTTTCAAGCTGCATGGTTACCCCACTCTCAATAGAGAACAGGGTAATATATCTGCCCCACATTTGCATGAATCCAAAATCTATTGGACAAGATGTAATAATAATAACCAGGAAAACTTGTCAAAGCAGTAATATTGCTCTAGATATGTGAATAATGCAAATGTCTGATGTAATTGTTCAATTTGAATGAATAAGCGTTTGTACTTACAGTACCAATGGCAGATGATGAATTCACAGAAGATGCACAGCCAGCTAAAAAAGGTAGCTAGAATTTTCCAAATATATCATTATGTATTTAAAAAACCAAACAGATATGCAATACCCAAATATTTTACCATATTTTTGTCAAAGATTTAGACAACCAGCTCATCATCAATGAGGTGTTCAATGAAAAAATTAAGTCGTGGAAGACATACCACCAATATTGCAAAGCAGCAGGGGGTAAGATAATTTAACAACCCTTCTGTAATGAGTGATTTTCAAAAGAAAAGACAGGAAAAGATTATTATTCTGATATCTTTTGGTCCAATGACAAATAAATTATGCCATTTAATTTTTATTTTAATTGATTAAAGCTAATAATCATTCACATGAAAAATTTCAACATTATAGCATGCCTGTGGAGGCCTAAGTAAAGACTTGCTTTAAAAAGAAACATTCATACAGGTTTAGGCAATTACCTTTCACATTCAATGTGTGGTGATATCTTTGTATTTGCTCCTCTCTCAGGCTATTTCCTCTGTGGATTGTCCCTACTAACGTTTATTGCTGTCAATGCATCATTTACCTTCAATAACATATGGCTAGCACACTGGATTGGACAAGGTTCAGGGGTAACTTGATCACTATTATGAATTTTCATCGAATCTTCAAACATACAACAATCTGCAACCATACAACTTTTGGCACAAAGTAAAAAAAAATGTTTGATTCAAAATTTCACATGCTGTTTTACAGGACAATTCTTCAAAGTGTAACGCCTCGATGTCAGGCGACGTTACACAAAATCCAGACTTGTCTTATTATCTCCTTTGGTATGTGATAAGCATTTTATCTATAGTGATGACAAGTGGTCTGAATATTTTGATCTTCGTACAAACAAACTTGAAAGCTGCCTCGACTCTCCATAAAAACTTATTTGACACAGTAAGTGCAAGTTATTCTCCATGTCACAACCAGTTATTTTCAACACTTCGTCGTTTTACTGTTTACATGTATCGTCCATAAAACAACATTCAAAAGGCTGACAAAATGGGTCCACTGTCCACATGATGGACGCCACATGACTAATAGATTTAGTACTCCAGAGGACATGACGATGTTGCCTCAATGTTTCAGCTCATCCGTTGCCCCATGAAGTTCTTTGACACCACCCCTCTGGGACGGGTGATCAACCTGTTCTCCAAATGTCAAGATGAGATCGACAACAGTCTGCCGATGTCCACACGGAGCCTGATCCAATACTCGCTGAGTGTTGTCGTCACCGTCGTCTGTTCCTGTGTGCTCGTCCCCCAGTCGATGCTGGTGATCCTCGTACTAATATCCGGAATGGCTCTCATGGTTTTGTGAGTGAAGCATGAGCACAGATATTTAACTTGCAGTCTTTGAGGCACTTTAATAACGTGGAATCTTTGTTTGTTTGTTTGGTCAGTTGTTTGATAGTTTGAGCATGTAATAAGTCAGTTTACCCAAAATGCCTTTCCAGAGTTTTTCAAAGAAGTATTTGGAAGTTGAGGACCATGGAAAACATAAGCCGTTCCTTGGTCATCTCCCACACCACAGCAACAGTCCAAGGACATGTCACCATTCATGCTTATGACAGGAACAAACAGTACACAAAAAAGTAAGAAAAGCTGGCACAGTAGCAAAGAAGCGCTCGATGTTAAATATGAAGTCACAGATGCATATCAATTACGGAACATCTAATATGCGGGTAGTTATGGGACAATGTATGGTCAAGGATATAGAAATCATTTGGTCTGTTTAATCCAGTTGACTCATTCATATGCCTTTACTTCATCTGCCCTTAGGTTTATGGAACTAATCAACTCCAATTCCAGCCATTTCAATCACTCTGTCTGTGCCTCCAGATGGCTTACTTTTAGACTGGATCTTCTCTCCGCTGTCCTTGTTTTTGCTCTAACATTGTTTACTGTATTCACAACTAATATCAGTATATCGTTAAAATGTCTAATGCTATCTTATGTAATGCAGGTAAGATAATAATTTGTATAAACATGTTACACTTTGCCAATACACAACGTCAATTGTTGTAAGAGTATCATCTTGGTTCTCTACTGCCATTTTTTATCAGATGACGGTCCAGCTTCAGAATGTTGTGAGACAAGCTACAGAGACAGAAGGAAGGTTCACCTCGGTGGAGTTGATTAAAAAATACATAGAGGTGAGCTATTGCAATTCAGTGCATTTGATACGTTCTGTTGCACAAGACTGAAAAGTGAACTTGTAGTTTTAAAGTATAGTGATTGTTTTTACGCAGGAATGTGAATCGGAAGCTCCCCGGAAAATAAAAGATAGTGTTCCCGAGGATTGGCCGCAAAAAGGGGAGATAGTAATCCAGGACTATCGGATGCGCTATCGCAAAAACACGCCTCTGGTGTTGAATGGAGTGAACATAAAAATTCAGCCTGAAGAAAAAATTGGGATTGTAGGTAGAACTGGATCTGGTGAGAGACAGAATATCAACACACGATTTGAATTTCTAATTTGAACTTAAAAAATTTAAATACATATAGAACACTGTACCGACATGTATACAAATTTGTATCTGTGTTTAGTAAATTGAAAGACACTACCAACAAAATACTTGAGAGAACCGAGTAATTACGTCAGTGTACGTCAGTGATTTAGGAACAAAAATTCAACTTCGATGCTGAACGGCTGGGTTCAGGATTTGGCCCTGGCTCTGATCCTGCAATGGCACTTGCTTCGTGGAAAAGTGTCAGTGACTAATGGCATGGCATGATAAGGAATGGCGTCAATTCAACTTTGAATGAAAATGTATTCGTTTCCCAGGAAAGTCTTCACTTGGTGTTGCGCTCTTTCGACTTGTTGAGCCATTTAACGGGGCTATCTTCATTGATGGAGTGAACATCAGCACTATTGGCATTGAGGATCTACGCAGTAAATTATCTTTTATTCCACAAGACCCAGTGCTGTTTTCTGGAACCGTGAGGTAGGGAAGGGGCAGAATGGCACAAGTTTAGAAGTTAGTTAGAATGTTATTAAAACAGAGCTCTGTTGTCTAACTATAGATTATTGTTTTGCAAATAAACCGTATATTTTCTGGAAAATTTTCCAGATATAACCTGGACCCTTTCGATAACTACAGTGACAATGAGATCTGGAAAGCCCTTGAGAGGACAAACATGATAAACACTGTAAATCCAAAATTTCCGATTTACACTTACATTGTTAATTAAATCTAGGTGAAGTTAAAGGAAACACATTTTCAAACATATTATGAAGTAATTAATTAGTAAGATATGTAAGTTGCATATGGTATGGTATTCATTTTTGAATTGATTATTATATTATTATTTTCCGTTTTTCAACGATAGATTGATAACTTGCCATTGAAATTGGGTGCAATAGTCTACGAGAAAGGGGAGAACTTCTCTATGGGTGAACAGCAACTCCTCTGCATTGCTCGAGCTCTACTCCGAAGGTCAAAGGTAAAGCAAGTTTAACATTACAAGTCCTTCTTTTGTTATTGGATACATCACTTATTTTTCCAGTGACTGCATTGTTACAAACATGACTATAGAAGCGCACCCGAATATTTTAACTTGTTTGAGAAAGTAACTTTAGCGCAAATCTGTTTGTGTGCATAGATAATCATTTTGGATGAAGCCACAGCTTCCATTGACCCTGAGACAGACAGTTTGATCCAGCAAACTATCGCTGATGTTTTTAAAGACTGCACTACTCTGACCATTGCTCATCGTATCCACACGATTATAGACTGTGATAAAATCCTAGTCATGAAGGATGGAAAGGTAAAAAAAAATAAAGCTTTTTCACAAACGTATGGCACTTATGACTTGCTCTTGAAAATAGCATGTGAGAGAGAGTGGGAAGGGGGAGATACAATCACTATGTTTTGTCTCTTCCTTTAGGTGGTTGAGTTTGATGAACCTAGCATCCTATCACAGCAGCAGGGGTCGCTGTTTGGCTCCCTCCTCCATGCAGCCAGCTCAGTCAACACAAAGTGAAGCGTTTTGTTTCAGAGGCATGGGAACAAACTAAACTCAAACTAAACAAGACTGAACTTACGTTGATGTGTAGGGCCCAGAAAGACTGCACATTAAGTTCTGAAAAGGCTAGAGTGTGACAACTTGATATGCTAATTTCACACACACACACACAAACACACACGTATATAGAAGAGAAAGAAAATTACCATACGTTTTGTAAATGGCTTTAGTCTAAATATTTATCAATTAATTACATAACAAAAGTGTACTAACAGTTTTAAATACACAATTTGTGTAGATAAAGTATGAACAATAAAAGACAAATCTACCGGTCACTTACTGCTGTGGGATTACTGTACTGATGAGACTTACTGGTGGAATCCCAAACTTCTAAATGGAGTCCAGTTTTCAACAGGTTATGTAACATGAATTATTTATAATGTTCATTTGTTGGTCTAACGCTAGAGGACTGCACTTGGTTAAGTCACAGTTTACACTGTGAAGGAGTGCAGATGATTAGTAAAAGAGGACAATCACCCACTTTGTTTTAGGACAAACAACGATTCTACGTTTTCACATAAAACAGTGGAAGGTGTTTCATATCAGGAACAGGAATTCTTCACACTATTGACTCCAATCATTGATTAACAAAAATATCCCCAACAATGCTTCATACACCTTGTCAAAAAAAAAAAAACGGTTGGCTAACAAACAGCTTAATATTGATTTCAATTAAATCGACAGCTAACCTGCTCTGCTACGCCTCTTTGGTCATGACAACGACTCTAGAATGGGCGGTCTTAGGAGTGGTGCGCTGCAGACCAAGCAAGTGTCATTTTTTGGATCGTGAAGCGGCGGCTCGTAATATCGTACACTTGAGATCTAATTGCAAATATACCATACATTTTTTAAACGTGAAGTGGGATATAAAGGTATAAACTAGAACCTTTTTTTCACCATAACCAACGGATTTCTGAATCTTCAGGCATCATGAGTAAAGTGCACGGTGGCATGAAATGCGTAAAATATCTGTTATTTATCTTCAACTTCATATTCTGGGTAAGTCCAATTCACGTTGTTGTTGCATAACATGCCTATTGTGCATCTCATGATTGCATAGATTATTTGTCGAAAATGATTATGATGAAAAAATAATGATAAAATCGCTAGAAAAATAGTGACTCAAATTATTCTATTCCGTGGTTAATTTGTATTACAATTTAGTTTTAATTTTTTTTTATAAGGTTGGTATATAAGGACACTATTTGAATTGCCTTGTATATTGCAAGTGGGAAGCAAGACAAAACATGTTGCAAATCATGCTTAAATGAACAAGATAATTTTTTATTGATATATACGTTTATTAACCAGTCCTTGACGCTTGAATTAACTGTCCATCGACAATTTCAATCTCTCTCTCTCTCTCTCTCTCTCTCTCTCTCTCTCTATCTATCTATCTATCTATCTATCTCTCTCTCTCTCTCACTCACTCACTCAAACGCACCCACACAAACACCCACCCACAGACACATTACCTCTCTCATAGGTGAGTTTGTTGATAGCTGAAGTTTCTTCAAGGTCAGTAGGCCACTATTCATATATGAACATTTGTGACCTAGAGGGTTGCTGTAAATCTCAATGCTCTCTCATTCCTTTTAGAAAGTAGAAAAAATATATCCTAGTGACCTAACGTCCTTTTAATATATATATATATATATATATA
>JAVQJS010076862.1:0-13205 GCA_036024795.1 Galaxias rostratus
GAGAGAGAGAGAGAGAGAGAGAGAGAGACTGTAGGAAAGAGGGGGGTCAATAATTTGGTAAGTAGCAACACACCCCAGGATACATAAGGCCATCAAACAGAGAACATCAAAGAGAACCAGACAGGACGAAGGTAAGCGGCAACACTGAGGATTCAAAGAAGCTTTTGAAGGAATGCAATATTAGTACATCTGTTTATCACAGTAAGGAGAGAGCAAAAAGAGTGGGACGCTGCTCTAAGATAAGGAGAGGTGGTATATTTCCTCTGCTTCCTAAGTTTATAATATCTGTAAGGATGGGGCTAGTTGTAAAGTGGGGTGAGGCCCTAAAAGTCCTGAGACTTGCTGGCTCCAGAAAAACAGAGAGGTTAGAGGTGATTCTAAAAGAGCACAGTTGTGCAGTTGTGTGCTTATGTTATTCTACTGAATTAAACCAACTCTTCTGAAACTGGCTCTCGACTTACAATATTCAGTTTGGGGTTGCAACTTGTTCTAATTAAACAATACACACAACCGTCGAATCAGATATTGCAGGAAGAATAACCCAGTGGTTGTGGTTGAAATGGAAATATCCCACATGGGCACAAAAGGAAAGAATATGTTGATGACATCGTTTTATGTGGCTGGGAAGGATAAAAGATATGAAAAACATCCATGTGATATGATTCACAAAACACTGGTTAGCTCAGGTTCAAGATGTCACGGCAGAGCGTTGATGTGCACGTGTGAGCTGGGCCATAGACAGCAATAGGAGAGACCAAAGATTCAGGAGGTTGGACTTTTTAAGTGTTGTGATTTAATATCTTGCACCCCCCCTCTCCCCCAATTTTCTAGAGCTACATGCTGCACCTTAAAATGAATGGAAATACATCAGAACTATACACTAGCTAACTCACACAAAATACATCAGTATAAAGAATATCAAAAATGGAAGCCCAAAGGGACTTCAGTAAAATGAAAATGTAAACTTGAAAATGCAATTGTAATTTAACAATAGTAATATCACTTTCCACATGAATATGTGTTATTTGAGACAGAATGTAAATATAAATCCAATAATACCATTTTCATTTTCATTTTCAAATCCTTCAAAGGACATTTTGTGTCAATATTCAAATTCAAATACAAAAGCTGTTCGACATTACATTTTCAAAGTCTTTCCATGTTTCTGCGGACAATATTTAGATTTTGTGTAAAAAAAAGTTTTTTTTCTACTCTCAATAGTCAATAGTCATGGAGTCCATCCCAGCCGAATTCGGGCGAGAGGCGGGGTACACCCTGGACAGATCGCCAATGGAATAAAAATAAATAATAAATATACAGCATTTATGGTCCAACTAAGTTAAAAGTTTAAAAACAATCAAAATTCGTTCAGGTTCAACTTTTTTTGGGTTTAAAAAAAAAAAAGCAGTGGTTAGTGCTGTTGCCTCACAGTAAGAAGGTCCTGGGTTTGATTCCCACCTGAGGGCCTTTCTGTGTGGAGTCTGCATGTTCTCCCCATGTTAGCGTGGGTTTCCTCTGGGTAATCTGGTTTCCTCCCACAGTCCAAAAACATGCAGGTTCTTTGGTGGCTCTAAATTGTCCATAGGTATGAATGTGTGTGTGAGTGGTTGTATGTGTATGTGTTAGCCCTGCGATGAATCGGCGATCTGTCCAGGGTGTACCCTGCCTCTCGCTCGAAGTCAGCTGGGATAGGCTCCAGCCCCCCCTGTGACCCTCCATAGGATAAGCGGTTCTGATAATGGATGCATGGATGGAACAAAGTGCAAGGGACAGTCGTTTTTCCATGTACCCCTTGAAATGCAATGCAATGTAGACTGTTTTTTGGGTTGTTTTTGCTTTTCTTTCTATTGACCGCAAACCCTTGAACAATAGTGTATTTACGATAACAATGTGCATTCCACTTTTTATAATGCTGTATTATATTTTAATTGTAAAAGTGCATTGGTGAATTTTGCATGGTCCTATGTGTGCTGTCTTGTCTAGATTGTAGTCTCTGGATGACACGACCAAACTTATGCCTGGACAGTGACTTGGCCTTGATCTGTTGAACGGGTGAAAAGTGTTCATCATTTGATGTTATTTGTTTTAATTTTCCACACTGGCCTTCTGTGGGATACCAATGTTTTTGGCAAAACAAAATGTTCTGTAATTGGATTTAATCCATTTACCAAACAAGTGGTTTTATAAACAGACCCCGATGCCCCCCCCCCCCCTTTATTCATGTGATCTGTGCTGTTTTTAGCCTCATGCTGGAGTTCAGAGCTGCTTAAAATTAGCGCTCATAATAGTGCATTGTAGGTTTTTCTTTTCTCCCTTCTGATCATCCAAATTCCCCTCCGCTGACCTGCACATTTTGTAACTACCATAGCCTGGCTTTATATAATCTTCTGAGATCTAGCTTGTCTCACAAAGCATTCTCACATATTTTCCAGAACTTTAAATCTCCAATAATAAGATTAGACTTTAGGTCATGCACTTTGCGTAAATTCAAGAAAAAGCACGGGTAACTGGTGCTTTTTATAATTATTGTCTAGTAAACATTTACGTCGATTGCAGAATTTTCAGGAAATTAATGAAGTCCGAATATTAGTCATTGTCATTTAGGGTTGCGTGTCATAGAAATCTCACTGCTTTGACGCCGCTTACCAGGTGGACACTTGTTTTTTGCACGTAGATCACGTCTGCCCGTGCTGTGGGCGGAAACCAAAAGTCTTTATAAACATATTGCAGCTCTTGCTTTGCATTTTGGCAACTGATCATCGCTCGTTGAAAGGGTATTTAAACTGATGAAAAAGGACTAGACATCTATAAACTTGTAAGTTCTTTAGTGAATTTTTTTTCTTTCACGTATTTCATTCTTCATTGAGAACAAAGTTTTAAGAATTACTTTTGGGTCAACGAATAAAGAACATATGTACCGTATAGACTTATCCCTCTAAACTCTCTCACTTCACTTAGTATTTATTTTTCTCGTATCACGACAGACAGAAAAAAATGGAGGCCATGGACGAGATGTTTCCGTTTGCAAAGGAGATGCTGAGCCAGAGGCTAAGTCGCGGCACCCTTAAGATATATTTGGTTGGCTCTGTGCTCGCCTTATTTGGGACCATTCTGGGCCTTATTGAGATTGTATGCCAGAATTTCTCCTCCAACGAGCATCTGGACGCCGAGTTGAGATTGCTAAAAGACCAAGATCGAAGATCAATAAAAGCTGGTGACAGGGACATGGATGAGACTGAGGAAACGACTCTATGTAACACCGCAATGGAGGTAACTGTACTAAAGAACCAGGAACATGTTCAGAGGACCGCAGACAACCGACTCCACGTCTCTCAGAAATTTATTTCAGCGTTATATTTACCGAGGACATGCAGTTTGTTGCCACACTAATTTGATGAACTCCTGTTTTTCTTGACAAAATGGATAACGGTTGAAAACATGTTATTTGATAAATACCAAATGCGTCGTGCTGACTTGGCTAGTTTTTTGGGGCCCAAGAGATGTCGTGAGAATTGAGCTCCTGGTGAGGAGAAAAATTGGAGACTGGGATGCTCCTTGTGCAGCTAGAGCCCATTTGTTCTGAATTAGAATTTTTATTTATTGGTTGTTGTATGTGTTTTCTCTTGAAAATCACATTTATGTGTAATAAAGAGTTTTCATAATTGATCGTTGTAATTTTTTAAAAATATATTATATATATATATACATTTTTAGGCCAGTATATTTATACATTGCAATACTATAATCCTTTATCTTGTCTGCAAAACTCTCAACCATCTAGTGGTGGCAAAACTCTATTAGCCGTATCACAGACATCCGTTTTTTTTTGGGGTAATTTTTTGTATGTCAGTCTGAGCATGATCATGTTCTTAAAGGTTTCTTTTTTTAATATAGAAAGTAAATATATAAACAACTATGCCAGTGCTAATAACAATAGTGTGCCTTTCATGGATTTATCCAATGACAAACCTACATAGGTCCAAATACATGGTTGTGATCAATTAGAAGAGAACTATGACATCACAAGAAATTGCCAAACATCACAAGGGTTTGCTAAGATTCCATATCAGGAATCCAAGACTGAGGAGTGATAGACTTCACATACAGTGGCATAGTCTAAAACAATGCATCAATACTGAAAATGTATGGCTAAAGTAAATATAGCTCAACTGAAATGGCTCCAAAAAAAGGTGGGGAGAAATGTTTACATAGAGGTTAGTTGTACTTCTTTAAGTCAGTGTTTTTAAAAATATATATATAACACATTGAATTTAACCATCCTCAGGAAAAAATTGTGATGAAAGTCTTGCTGACCTTCTGACTGAGGATATCTTTGTAGATTTCTTCAACACCTTTCTGAATCTTCCGGTATGGATACGCACTTAATAATCAAATATTACTGTTCTAAATAACTTATTTGACAGTTTGGATAACTTCTATATAAACTCTGCTAATATAGGTGTTTGGTCAGACTCCACTATTCTGTCCATCAGAAAACCGATGGTATATGTGTCCTGAAATCCCACAGAAAAAGGTAGCCAGCAACAGAAGTACCTAATCAAATGTATTAATAAATACAATTTGCAGGAACTTGTTAGTTTTTTCTAAATCTAGAAGCCAAGAAGTGGCAGCTTTTACCAGTGGATGAGATCGTGTCGGTTAGCTTACTTCAAACGCACAGAGCTGTACAGCCAATACATTCTGTGCAAAGAGCTACTCTTGTTTACAGCAGCTCAATCAAAAGGTACATGCTTTATATCCCAATAAAAAAAAAACACACACATTTGATCCAGTAATTATTCTACTCTATCTATCAGTAATCATTCTACAAAAACAGCTGTCCAAGCCTGGTGTTGAAGTGTTTGTTAAAGGACCTTGCATGGAATCTACGCTGTGCATAGGAACCTTGTCCACCGTTTCCATGGCATGAACCTTCTGTTTGATGTGGTTCTCAGAGGAGCAAAGGTGGACTGCCGCTGACCGATGGTTGCTGAGAAGATGCCTGGGCAGTGTGCGGGGGATGAGGCGCTTCTGCTCCTTTGTCAAGGGCACTCGTGGTGAGTCCAACTAAATGCTTTGAATATGTTTTATTCCTGATATCACTGTCGTGCTTTACCACATGTTGGAATATGCCGTGCCATTAAATGGTAAGTTTACACTCTACTTATGTTCATATGTATATGTATCCCTGAAACCAATAAATCTTGGAATTGCGTGTGTGTGTGTGTGCGTTCATGTGTGTGTGTTTGTGTGGGATTATGTTGTAAAGGAGAGGAGCTGCTGACCTTCTGTGTGAGAGTGGAAAAACTTCTAGAGATGGACTGCCAGCAGGACCCCAGCCAGATGAACCGCTACCAGGCCATGTTCACCATCATCAAGGCTGCTCACCTCTCGGAGGGCTCCACTGTCCTGGCCACCTGCCGCAGCAACTACAGTACGCTAAACAATAAGCACACTATGTCCAGGGGGTTTCTTACAAAGAGCAGGCTATTAAAACTAAAATATTGTGTAAGATAATGCTAAACAGCGTTAGCAACATTTTGTACCTTTATCTTTGTATCTTAGATTAAAATTGGTGTGTGTGTGTGGTCTCTGACTGACTGATCACCCTGTTCAGAGGGCCTGCCGGAGATGTCCCTGGGGGGTAGGAGGGACCCGAGGGAGCAGGTACTGGCCCAGATGAGGTCCAGGGCTCTGCACTGCCTCCGGTCGTACTGGCTGCTAAAGTACCTCCACCTCTGCCAAGCGGCCGTCACCACCCTCAAAGGGTGCGCGGCCATCGCAGAGCAATACCGGTCCGTGACCTACCACCTTGATGTGGCAGGGAAGCGATGTCTCACCGACCCAGTGAGATGGCTCCTGGGCCCAGAACAACCCGAGGGCCCCTTGGTAGTCTGCTCCTACAGTTCCAAGGAACAGAAAAGAGTTCTGTGGCAGAGCCACCAGAGGCCCGGCACGTCCAGGAGGGTGGGGGCAGCGGGGAGACTGGACGGGCCGGACCTGTGGCAGTGGTTACCCCTGGCAGGGGAAAGAGGCCTGGGGGAGTGCACCAACATGGTACACCAGATGAGCCGGCGCGGTGAAGAAATCAACGTGGATGAATTTGACACCAAGAGAGGGGCCAGGCGGAAGAAGAGTGCCCGCTTCAGATGGGTGGCTCCCCTCATGAAGATCCACTCCGCCATCATCGACCGCAGTGCCGGTGTCCCCACCTACTCGTCTCTCCCCTTCTCCAAAAGCCTCCCGAGCTTTGCCAAGGGCGACGAGGTCATCCCTCCCCACGGCTGCATGCAGACCCCTGTGTGTCACTTTCCACCCATTGCCTCCCAACTCCCCCATCCTCGGCCCTCCACTTCCAAGTGGGGTCATGGGGGGGACGAGCACCTCTCCCTGGCCCTGTCGGCCGATGCCCTGGCCGGGGGTCCTTACGAGGACTTCCTGAGGGCCCGGGGCCACAGCGCAATGCTATGGCCCTTGGGGCTCTGGCAGCACCTGGATGGCTTTCTGAACCTTCTGCTTAACATGGAAGAAGGCTCCTCCCAGGCTTTACGGCAAGTCCTGGCCAAAAAGATTGTGGATGTGTATTTGGACGACACTGTGATGGCTGGGGGGCGGAGTTGTTCAATTGGTTTGTCAAAACCCACCTCCATGCAGCTGGTCAGCCTTCTACCTTCTGGTGACGTGCTCCCCTGGATCCACATTGCCAAGCATGAGCTCTGTCAGGTTGGACAGTATAACTACACTTGACACTAGGCTTCAAACATGGCACAACACATGGCTATGTCAAAGGATGTTCTTTGAAACACTTGCCCAATAACCAGTTATTTCATAATATCATTGTGCTTCTGTCTCCTCACGTTTGACTAGATTTTAGCGCCAACCTTTGAAGAATTTTTGGATCAGGATGACAAACAACTTCTTCTTTATTTGGTAACATTGGCAAACTCACCCCAGAATAGATACCAATAATATATCCACTAGGGTTATGTTTTGAAGGTTGAACTGCCATAGGGCAGTTTAGAAAAGTAAAGACGTTATAACATAGAGAACCACCCTGTTGACCCTTCATGTAACAGCATCCAACGGTCTGATTGTCAGTTCAGTCAAACAGAGTTGAGGGGGAAAGTGAGTCGTGGAACAACTCTGTCCTCTAGTGGGCCCAGTGCTCCACAGCAGCAGGTCAGGAGGATGAAGGCTGCACTAGCACTGTGTCAGGCTTGCTGTGGGCACCATGATCCAGAGCCCCTGACTGAAGAAGCCTGGGCCATGCTACCATTGGAGGACCTGGGAAGAGGAGGCTCTTTGCACCTGCATTACGGGAAGATTAGTAAGACAAGAGCATTGACTTCATTTGGGAGAACTTTGTTTGTTAATACTGAAAACGCGCTCTGCATTTTGTAGCTATGGATAGGATGAGAACTCACTGTACAACATATGAGTGGTATAAGAGAGAAACATTTGTTTCTGTTTCCAAGGCATTGACGGACTTTTTACCTTGTGTCCCTTTTAAAACACAAATCCATTAGTCAGAGAACATGCCAACAATACATTATCAGCCATGAAAGACTCGAAGATATACAGAACTTAGATTTAACCCCTAATCCTTAACCCAGTCTCCGATGGTCACTACTGCAGAAAAAAACAAATAAATGAATAATTCACACATAAATACGAATCATTCTAACATGTTCTTAAAAACTAAAAAAACATTATTAACCCAGCATTTCTCCCTTTCTCAGACATGTATGATTTGCCCTTTGAAATCTTGGCACAGAGGTATCCTAAGGCAGCTGTAGAGGAGATTAGCAAAACTCACAAATTGTATTGTGCATATCAGAAACCAGAGCCCAGTAAGCTGTAATCCTAATTTGATTTATTTTAGAAATAAGTTTAATTATTGATTATCTGAATATCATTTTCAATATTGCGTCCATAAATGTACTCGCTGTTACTTTTCACATTTTCAATGTATTCCTAATTGTAGTCATTTTTCAGAGAAGGTTATACAAATAATGGAAACAGAATCAGCTACGCATGAAAAAGCATCTAAGAAGGAGATTGTCAGACCACGGTACAACAATTGCAATTATTTTTAACTGGACAATATGGTATTTCCACAATTTCCATACAAATGCTCATTTAGGTACACACTCCTCTGGTTTTGAGGCTACCGTGAATAGCCATCTTGTGCTCTCATTGGGGTTGCCTTTGTTTCCTCAGGATTTTCAGTGACATTATGAGGAGCCCCTCCAGCATAGAACAGTTCCGGGGGTTCCTGAGACCCTTTGATGCCCACAAACCTCTCAAGTTCTGCCAAGATGTTGAAAAGCTACGTGGCATAGATAACCCAGCCAACCAGAAGGCTAAGATCAACAGCATCGTGGCACGCTACCTCAAGCGGGCAGACGCCGGTAAGCTCATGACACTGGCAATTGCAGACCTATTGTGTACCTCTTTTCTAGATAGTTTCATTTTTTAGGATGCATTTTACCTGAAAGGCAAGCTAGTGTAAGCAGAGCCTAATGCTTCATTTGCCTCTACAGAGGAGTCCCTGCAGTGCACGTCCAAACTTATCACCCAAATTGCAAAGATGAAAGTTGTTACCCCAGACACTCTCTATGCTGTCCAGGAGTTGGTCTTAAAAGCTATGGAGACTGCCTGGTACCTTATGTGGCCGTATTACATTAATTTAGAAGGGACTGTTTGGGATGTAAAACATTTACGATACAATTCAATAGTAAAAGTTATGTCCTTTGAGATTTCAATCTTATTTTACATTAGGTTCAGAAAGTATCAGGAGACCTTCCCTTCATGTGAGGTAATGGATCCCAACATGCACACCGCTCGCCTCAGAACCAAGCTGGTAAGTGGTAACCACTTACAAATCGTCTGTTTCTCATGACCATTATCTTACAGGTGCTAATCGTGTACAGCCAGTTATTGCTTGTGTTAAGTAAAGCACTGTAGCGCTTTCAATTCCCGTTCCATACCTTACGAATTGCAAAGTGAGCAGGTTAAACAAAAGACCAGTTCAGATTAGTGAAACCACCCCGGCCACTGGTGCTTTACTTACTTCTCCTAGAAACCCGTGTGGGGGGTGCTCTTCAGGTTCATCAAAAGCATCTGCAAGTTCCGGTCCTCCATGAGAGATTCTGTCATCCGAAGCAAGTTTGAGTCCTACCTAAGAAACCACGGGAATGATT
Organism: Galaxias rostratus; assembly: GCA_036024795.1. NCBI lineage: Eukaryota > Metazoa > Chordata > Actinopteri > Galaxiiformes > Galaxiidae > Galaxias > Galaxias rostratus. The sequence continues at coordinate 9,204 of JAVQJS010076862.1, forward strand.
TCTCTCTTGGTGCGTGGCTTGTTTGTGTTGTAGTGACTCGACGTAAACTTAGGAACACAAGAAGTAAAATCTGACTGTTGTTTCCATAAAGTCGACCTTGACAGAAAACAATAATAGGGTCATATTAGCTTGTGCGCCTGCATTAGGTTGCCTAAATATGCTGTATGTATAACTTCATGTTAAACTTGTGACGTTATAGTTACACGCTTAAATTATTTTCAATTTAGTACACACTCCGACACAGGGAAACAAGTTTGACTTGATGGAACCAGTGGGCTTGTGTGCCGAGGATGGGGACATGTCCCATCTGAAGAGACGTGTGGTCAACAACAGACTCGTCACACTAGACTTCCTGGTCAGCGACCTGTCATTCTTCCTGGAAACGGAAAGGTGATTCACGAACATGAGTGGCTTTGGTCAATGAAGTTACGAGTCATTGCCAATCGTGCCAAAAAACAATGCACCATTAGCGGCAACTAATATTTTTGTGTTGTTTGCGGTTGGTTTAGTTTCAGAAACATGGCAGACTCCAGCAAGATAATGGCTTCGGCAGGGATGTATGGGGAGAACGATTATGCCCTGCTTCATCAGAAAGCAGACATGATCATCAACCTCTTCCTTGCCTCGGAGATCTCTCCTACTCTCCGGGTAACGTCACCAGCTGTATACCAACCCATGTATTGACTAGAATGCAGGGCCGGTATACTATACTCAACTTTTGTTCGACAATACCAACACAGATCAACATCTCAGAGACTACCAAGGAGGTCATTCAGCATTGTTTCACCTCGGGCAAGTTGCACCGAGGACTCTTCTATGAGGCCATGATGACCGTGTTTCCAAACCTCCTCTACTGCTGGAAAAAGTCTGTTTGCTCTATCCCTAAAATCAAACAACTGCTGAGAACACAATTATCTCAAGTTTCACAATGTCCCTCGGGTGGTCCTCTCTTCAGCAATTCTTTTAAGAGTGGTAATTCTTTACCACTCTGTAGTAGATTGTTACTCTGTGGCACCTACAATCAGCTCACTAAGACACTGTATTTTGATGGCTCTAGATTCTGTAACCAAAAGGTGAAAAAGAATTTCGAGGGAATTAAAGATGTAAAGAAAGTGGGCATAGTCCTCCCTGACTACATTCGTCCCTTTGACTCTAAAAGTGACTGGTACTGGAACCTCCAAACCAGCACCTCACCTTCCGGTAAGTTCACTAAAATGGTCAAGTTTGTAGATTGCATCACTCAAGTGAACCCTGTACAATCGATGTTCTGGCAAAAGACCTGCGCCAACTCCGACACAGGATGCACAGTGCATCTGGAAAGTATTCACAGCGCTTCACTTTTTCCATTTTATTATGGTGCATTCTTATTTCTAAATTGATTAGATATTTTTTCAGCTCAAAGTTCCATACACAGTACACCAAAATGTATTGAATATTTTTTTCCCTCAAAATTTAATACGCATTTCTTTTTTTTGTGTGTACAAATTTATTAAAAATAAATTACAAATAAATCATATGTACATAAGTATTCACAGCCTTCGCTAAATACTGTTTTGAGGCACCTTTAGCAGCAATTACAGGCCCAAGTTGATTTGAATATGATGTCATAAGCTTAACATACCTATCTTTTAGTACTTTCACTGAACCCTCTTTGGAGCACCTCTCAAGCTCCATTAGGTTGGATGGGAAGCGTTTGTGCACAGCCATTTTCAGATCTCTCCAGAGTTGTTCAATCCGAATCTAGTCTGAGCTCTGGCTGGGTCACTGAAGGACACTCACAGAGTTGTCCTGAAGGCACTCCTTTGATATATTGGCTGTGTGCTTGAGGTCTTGGTCCTGCTGAAAGATTAACGATGAGGTCAACGGCGCTCTGGAGCTGGTTTTCATTCACACGTCTCTATCCTGACTAGTCTTCTAGTTCCTGCCGCTGAATAATTCTCCACAGCGTGATGCTACCACCACCACCACACTTTACAATTGGGATGATATTAGCCTGGTGACGAGTGGTGCGTGGTTTTCTCTAAACATGACGCTTGGCTTTTATGCCCAGAGTTCAATCTTTGTCTCATCAGACCAGATCATTTTGTTTTTCATGGTCTGAGAGTCTACGGACGGGTTGCCATGTGCCTCTTTTGAAGGAGTGGCTTTCTTCGGGACACTTTATCAAGGACTGATTGATGCATTGCGGCAGAGATGGTTGTCCTTCTGGAAGGTTCTCCTCTTTCCACAGAGGAATGGTAGAGTTCTGACAGAGTGACCATCAGGTTCTTGGTCACCTCCCTGACGAAAGCCCTTTCCCCCAATCGCCGGCCAGCTCTAGGAGGAGTCCTGGTGAATCCCAACCTCTTACATTTCAGATGATGGTGACCACTGTGCTTGTTGGGACCCTCAAGCAGCAGAACCTTTTCTGTACCCTTCCCCACATTTGAGCCTCGAGACAATCCTTTCTCGGAGGTCTACAGACAGGACGGAAACAGAAAGCACCTGAGCTACATTTTGAGCTTTATTGCAAAGGCTGTGGATACTTATGTACATGTGATTTCTTAGTTATTAATTTTCAATAGATGTGCTAAAAGGGAATAACATTCACATTGTCATTATGGTGTATTTGTGTGAATAATTTTGAGGGAAAAACATTGATACATTTTGGAATGAGGCAGTAATATAACAAAATATGGAAAAGGTGAAGCACTGTGAAAATGTTCCAGATGTAACTCACGGTACAATATTCAATATGGTAAATGCAGACTTTGGCGTAAGGCTAGCAGTACGAGCATGAACGTGTAGGAGAATTGACTGTCTTCTATCTCCTGCAGAGGAATTCCCCACCCTCCGTTTTACTGTGCACCATGGCCTCCATCTAATCTTCCCCCAGAACAGACTGGATATCAAAGGTGGGACAATTAACTTAGCCAGGTCTAACCCAATCAGTCATCGTGTCAGATAATAATACATTTTTTAAATGCAATTTATTTAGAAAGCGCTTTTCATAAGACTCAAAGACGCTGATCAAAGTTTAAAAATGTAAAATAATAAAATACAAACAGTAAAAACAAGCAAACAACTATCATACATTAAAGGCAGTTCTGAAAAGGTGGGTTTTGAGCAAGTTTTTTAAGGTAGGGCGAGCAGCGCAGAGAGAGAAGTGTGCAATTTGGGAAATTTACGTGGTGTATACAAATCGTCATGGTTTTTGTTCTGCAGTCTCAACTAGTATTCAGAACCATCACAAAGCTGCAGTGGGGAGACATAGGTCTATGTCCATGTCCGCTTCTGAGTAAGTTCCATCAACAAATGGTATAGTGTTGGTACTAGAATTGAGCAGTGCTCAAATGCATAGAACAGTACCTTTGTTGTACTAAATAACCTAAAATATGTGGCATTCTAAATCATTAAAGGGTAAAGCATGAACTGTCTTTATATATATACATTGTGTATTACAAATACAAATAACTATCCTCAAATTAAAGTATATTACTTTGTAACCCAGTCCACGCTATTGATCTTTCCCTCAACATACAGTTCTAAAGAGTCCCTTGTCCGAAACTCTACATCTGGATTCTCGAATGCCATACAGGAGGAAGTGTAGCTGTTCATAATATGAGACAAATATTACCAGCAATAAACACAGGTAGTACAGCACTTTTGTAATTGGCCAGTGCTCGTCTTTTTTTCCACTTTATTTTATGTTTAAATTGTTATTCATTTCATGTCCAGTTGGTGGGGACATAATGCAATCAATGAAGTGCTCTTGTCAAAGCCGGTTTTACTTTTATTAAACATATTTTGCAAGGCTATTTAGCCTATGACAACACATTCAAAGATTATTCAATATCATATCAGCAGAAAATAAAAAGGGAGATTTCAAATGACAGGACTGGTCATACAATACAACATCCAATTAGCCACTTATTCAATAATAACACTTGGAAATTCATATTTATGTTTCTTGTATATTTGTAAGACTACATACCCCTCCCTTGAAAAACTGTCCCCAAAATA
>JAVQJS010076867.1:0-13030 GCA_036024795.1 Galaxias rostratus
AGCAATTGATTAAACCACAATTTATTCTAGCATCAAATGGCTCACCAACAAACCTCAAAACGTATGTCTTATGTTCCCACCTCAAAATAATATGCCCAGATTCAATGCAGACAAAATAAAATAACATTAGTTTCTCAAAATGTTGAGCAATAAATGTTATTTAATTTTGAAGTAAAAATATATCCCCCATTCTGTTTTGTGACTTAAAGCAGTCAGAATGTTAACTTTACCTATATACCTAACACAACAACTACTAAAGAAAGAGTGGAGATTTACATAACATTTGCAAACCCTAAATAGTAGTTGACTCAAACCCTCTTCCTCAAGTTAATAAAATACATTTAATGAAGCACAAGTAGGGGGCTATATAGAATGGTGAGCTGCCAAACTTCCCACAAAAATGCAAGCAGGTAAGGGTCATGTTTGAGCGTATAGAGTGACTAGAAGATAAATAAATACACATTTGTGTTCGGTAAAATGGGGAAAGCAACAGTATAAAGCAATGACCTCTTTAAAATTGTAGTTTTAGTTTAGTCACTCAAATATGAATAATAATGCATTACTTTACTAGTAACTGTGAATAGTAATAAAATTACAACAATTTCCCACACTGCTAATAATAGAATTCACTTTGACATGAGTCATGTATACATGTGGATTTCAGGTTTGCTAGCATAAGAAACAAACAAAAAACAGACACCTATGTGTAAACACAGGGGCCTGCTGTAAAAAAAGCTACTAACCAACACGGTAAAGAAAATATATTTACATCAACTGTAAGCAACATAGTTCTCATAGTTCTCACCAGCGCTCATTTGGCTCCTGCGTTCCATCCTTTTGCCAGTGGGCATTCCCTTTCCAATTACACTCCTGCCCTGCTAATTTTGGATCATGTATGTATTTCCCTGCTTTTTGTTGTTCAGCAGTCTTGGTGGTATTGTGCTGTTCTCTGCAAACCGATGCGTCACATCAGTGACTGTTTTGTCCATGGTGTTGATGTTGGTGTGTTGTTAAAAGAAGTCAATGGTAAGGACTACGGTTTTTAAATGTGTGTGTGTGTTTGTCTGTTTGTGCACAAGTTTAGAGGGGGATCCCGAGAAATGTGTCCAGACAGTAGGAGTGGAGGGGAGGGCCGTGGTGTGAGAGACTAGTCAGCTGGCTTGTGATTCCCCACACTCATCCATCTTTCTTGTAATGAGCTAGCTCCATGCTGCTCCTTCCAGGCCTCACAGTAATCAGCATGGCCCTACAGCTTAAATTACTGCCCCCCCCCCCCACCCTCCATCCCCTACTTTACCTCCATGGTCTACCATAAGCCTGCACGGCTGGACCCCCCTGACTTGGAGCAGTTTGCCTGTTAATTGCCCCCTCTCTGGGGCAGTAATGAGGGAGTACAGGTGGAGTACCTGGGAATCTAACCTCCATTGCCCAGGCACAGATGTCAACTTTCCTAGGCCCTTTCTCTGCTTCGGCCCCCCCCCTGCCGAGAGCTCTAATGACGGGGGACTGCCACAACAGGATTTGTTGGGCAACAACCGTGCCATGCTGTCTGCCTACAAGCTGTTGTTAAGTAGTAAACAGGTCTTTTCTTTTTTAGTGAGGTGTTGCTGCGTGAGGCCGAAGTTAAACAAAGGCCCCTTTTATAAACAGTTAATATGGGAAGAAAACAATAGATGAGAGGGAAACAGAACAAGTAGAAGGGAAACACCTTTTCAAAGCAGAAATCCTTCTGTGACACGTAACACATATTCAGAATGTTTAGGTAATCCAATCTAATCTAAAGTGTGTCAACGTGTAGTGGTAAGAGCTGTGTCAGTTTATCTGGTTCTAGTTAAAGTGTCAAACTCAGGGTTGCTGAGTGTGCTGAGTTTGCTTTTGTTTGAATCAGAACAAAAAGTTGCAACACACAACCGTTTGGGAAGAACATGGTCCCCATCACATAACCATGGAAAGATGAGGTGACTGAACAAAAGGTAGTTTAAATGAGGTGGCTTCTGGATCTTCACCACCTAGTGAATCTTCTGAAAACACGAGTCACTCATTCTACGCTCTTGTTTTGGAGAGCACCTGTGGAGCTCGTCTACAAAGTCACAGCCTGGCATGCTTGACTTCTTCATGGGGCCTCCTTTACAGCAATCTGACTCCTTAACTCTGCTTTGGTAATTCTCCACCGTCCCGTCCCCTCAGACCGTATATGATTATCAACCCCTCATCCCGGGTGACCATATCTGCTTATTACCTAGTAGTGCTGTGGGCTTTAGGGCCAGGTTCACCAGAGACTCGTGCTGCTAAGCTTCTTTTACCCCCACAATGGTTACCTGCTGAGAGGTCTCTACCAATTAAAGGCCTGGGCCCGAGTGAGCCCGCCCTATTCATGTTCCTCGACTCAGACGGACTGGGACCAGCTGCCCCGGGCGTGCCCTTGGCGGAACCCCCCCCCCCCCCCCTTGCCTCTTCTCCTGCCACAAGGCCAACAAGGTGGTGTTGGTGTGGGTCCTAAATGGCTTCTTTTGTGTGATAGCCATACTGGGTCCTTCAGGGCGTGTGCCAGCTTTGTGCGCCACACGGTTACCGGGGCGGGGAACTGCTGCCGTGCCAACTACAAAGACTCGTCAAACCAGGATGAAATGCCAGGATGAGATATATTTCTTGAAAGCACAGTGAACTGCAACACATAGTGAATGGTTGTGCCCTGTTTCTGTAGTCTGATCCCTTAACACAATTTGTAATCCAAGTTGATAAACTGTATCTGATCCTTGAGTGATGGACAGTAACCTTAAAGATGGGATCATTACTGCTGCATATTGACGGGACAACCGCCTTTCTGTTCCTACCCTCTTGTCAGGTGAGACACGTGCCAGACACAGAGGGTGGTTGCTCAATGCGAGCATAGATGATTCACGGTGGCTCGGTGCAAAGCACTGTTTCCTCACAACAAGAAGGTGTTGGGTTTAATCCCAACCAGATTCAGAGGCCTTTAATCATAATCATAATTATGATACATATCACAAACCGACAAAACATTAATTCCAATTTATTAGACACTGACACAGCTGATTGAACAACTCTAATTTTAACAAGTTTATGCAGGTATTTCCGATGATTTGTTAGAAGCACTATAACTATTGATCAATGAATGGTCATGGATCAAAGTTTTTGCTGAAAGTGTGCAAGGGCAGGTTCGTTCCATCTAAATCCTCAGACTACTTTCCCTCTGTTCTCCAAGTGACCTCAGTGTAACGTATGCTGTTCCGTCATACTAAGGGCTGACAGTAAACCAGGGGAAATTGAACTGCAATTAAAACGCAGCTCCAGCGTTTTAGAGGGCTTCCTCCGGGCACTCCGGTTTCCTCCCACAGTCCAAAAACATGCAGGTTAAATGGTGTCAGCCCTGTGATAGACTGGCTATGACAAAGCAAAAATATAGTACATTTTGATTGTGACAGTTTTTAAGTTTTGTTCTCTCTGTTGTCAGAGAATTGACTCCACTCAGAAAACTCTACTTCAACCTGTTTTAGAATAGAATTTGTCCAACTTCAGTTTTGTTTGTCCACATTTTCTTCTGGTTGCCTAAAAAAAGCGAAATAGGATTCCACTAATCATAGGAAGTCATTCTTTGCTCCTTTTTAAATTGGTCAGTATACACAAAAAATAGACCAGGAATACTAGACTGTGTAACAACATCCCATCAAAGACTGGACACCTTAGGCCAGTGTTGGGTGATATCAGATCACTGTCATTTTCATTACAAAACTTATTAAGAAAATCATAATTTGTGCTTAGCTTTTAAAAGGTCTGTGTAATTTCAGAGCCATATGGTCAGTAAACTTGATCATCTATGAAATATGTTTTCTGAGTTGGACGATGCTGAAGTACATGGGATTACATAAGAATGCTGAAACATGAAACCAACATTGCAGTCGATTGCAGGGTCCTGTTACAATCTGAATAGGGTTTAAACTATGTGTTCCTCACCGAAAACGGACGCTAATGCCTTACAATGGTATCATGTAGCACACGGCAGCATGCCCCCTTCGGTCTGTAAACAATGGCATGATGTTAGGCTCTCGCATTGTCCTGGTGACCTCAGGACTTTACAGTCATCTCATTGGCCCAGCCCCGAGCTCGAAAGATTAACAAACGTGTGCCATTATTTGCACTGTTTAATGATCCTGTTCCAGACAATGCATTCTTTGTGACCAATGGTGCATGTGGGAGATATGATATTTCCTGAGCAGGCAGGCTTTGTGTTGACTCGAGCGGGGGAATGGCGCTTTGCTCTCAGGTAGGTAGGTCAGGTTATGGTGTGCCTCTGTTGGAGTACCATGCCCATGCCCAAAGAATAGGCCCTCTCGAGCACAATGCTCCCAGCTCTATGTGTTCTTCTAATTTATGGAATCCTGTGGAAAGTCAAGACATTTACTCAATAGAATGAAAAGGAGTAGCAGAGGTTTAGTTTATCGTTATACGTACTGTCTTCCATTTCATCTTAAAATGAACGGGAAGCTTTTAATTTATATTTACAGGTTGACCTAAATTATCATTGCGCAATAGTCCTTGTTTTCTCTTTCTACTCACTGAAGTTTTTGGATGTGCTTGGAAATCAGAGAACCCCCCCCCATCATGGTATTCAATGATAAAAATATCATGCCTAATTTACGCAAAATATTTGGTTGCCATTGAATATTATTTGCAAGAAAATTATGGCAAATAAATTGCCTGGAATTTACTGTAAACGAAATCATGAGTCAGTCATTTGATTCTGTACTTTCAGTATATTACTGTAATTGGCATGTTTACAGGCAAATTACATTGTTTTTATCTGCTGTGAATTAACAGTTCGTAGCTGGCAGCAAATTAATGTACTTGCCTTTGCTTTAAATTTGCATCTAGCAGTTGGCAACTTCATTGACAGTAAATCAATTGCCTATGCAATTTAGTTGGAAGTCGGTCCACATTACTTTATTGTTGTTCAGTCAAACACAACTGCAAATAAATATAAAACAGCTGCAGGTTGTTTAGCAAAAAAAACAACCGATGAACTCAACAAATTGTAATATGACAAACAACAATGGGACATATATAATACGTTTCACAGAACTGAAAACGTAACCGCGCCCCAGCACTTAAATTTGAAGAATGGTATTTAATATTATCTACAACAATTCAAGGTTGTTGAAAACAGTTGGTTTTCTTTTGAACAGTGCACTACAAATGCTTGCTCAACCCTCCTTAGATGCCGTAAGTAGTTGCCATGATTTCCCGTCTTCCTACTTTCAACCATCTCCACCACTTGCTGCGTCACCCTTGCTTTCATCAATGACAATACTGTATGTCTCTCGCACAATACTTCGATGGCAACCCGGAAGTGGTGAGGGGGTCTCTTGTAATGTTACTTGTTCTTCACACACTTTTCTGGAGCTCTGGTCACAGAGACTTCCAAGGTGACAACCATCATCTACAGTGGTGTGGTAAAGTGTTGGCCCCCTTTCTGAGGTACTTTTTTTGTTGTTGCATGTTTGTCACAATTAAATGTTTCAGATTATCAAACAGATTTAAAGGTAAATCAAAGACAGCAGAAAACAGTTTTTAAATGACGTTTTTTTTATTGCCTCCTAAACCTAATAACTGACAGGGCTACTCCTAGCATCAACAATTGCAATCAAGTGTTTGCGATAACATGCAATAAGTCTTTTACCGCGCTGTATTGGAATTTAGACCCACTCATCTTTGCAGACCTGTTGTAATTCAGCCACATTGAAGGGTTTTTGAGCATGAACCACCTTAAGGTAGCAGATGGCTGGACATTCTCATTCAGGTTTTTTTGATGGACAGCAGAATTCATGGTTCTATTTATCACTTCATCTTCCAGGTCTTGAAGCAACAAAACAACCCCAGACCACCACACTACCACCACCATATTCTACTGTTGGGTATGATGTTCTTTTTCTGAAATGCAGTGCTTTTTTTTTTACGTCAGATCTAATGAGACAGACACCTTGAACCAAAAAGTTTTGTCTCGTTATTCCACCGAGTATTATCCCAAAAGTATTGGAGCCTATCCCAGCCGACTTCGGGGCACAACGCTAACACACAGACATACAATAACTCACACAAGCACATTCACACCTATGGACAATTTAGAGTTACCCATGAACCTACCTTTTTTTTGGACTGTGGGAGGAAACCGGAGTACCCGGAGGAAATCCACGCTATCACAGGGAGAACATGCAAACTCCACACAGAAAGGCCTTCAGGTGGGGATTGAACCCAGGAACTTCTTACTGTGAGGCAACAGTGCTAACCACTGTGCCACCGTGCTGCCCAGGCTGGATACTATTTCTCCCTTAATAATAAAAACCTTCATTTAAAAACTTAAGTGAAAAACTGCATTTTGTGTTTACTTGGGTTGTCTTTGACCAATATTTAAATTTGTTTGATGATTTCAAACATTTACGTGTGACAAACATGCAAAATTTAAGAAATCAGGAAGGGGCAAACACTTTTTCACACCACTTTATCTTATGACCTGTCACCAACAACATTAACCAATTGGGACTATCTCTTCATCTTGGGGACAGGGACTCAGATAGCAGTTGGTTCTCTAAGCCAAAACAATTGCAACTTGACGCCCCGGCTCCTCCAATGCTGCTCGCCAGCAGCTCAACAGGTGTGATCAAACTCCATCTGCACAAACTCCCTTTCCAGGTAAGGCTGATGGAAAAAGTAACTTTGCTGACAAAGCATGTGATCCAGTCAAATGGCCATGGGGATAAGCTTGTCTAGAGGAAGACTGTCATCATGGCTTACTAACTCAGTCTGGACTACACTTGCCAACCTGGAAAACGCCCGGTTTTCATTGCCACATTTTTAGGTTTCAACATTGGTAAGTTTGGTCTCGACATCCCTATCCAATCCCCTTTGGAACATTGCGATCAGGGCAGCCTCTTTCTACTGGTTAGTGGCGGCCGCAGGGCAGACCTCCACAGTGTATTCTTCCATGTTATGTTAATAGTCTCTCTCCTCCCTCTCTGGCTTTGTGGCAGTGGTTGTCATAAATCCAAGTGTCAGTCATTGTGATTGGGTACAGCTTCATGACGCTGACCCCTCTTGGTCCACTAGAGAGAGTACAGTCGAGGAAAGCGTTGGCTTGCGTAACCTCTGTCTGATTTTCCGGAGGTGTATAAGGATTTAGTAGAGTCTCTTCTTTTCTAGATGTTTGCAGTCGGTGTATTCGGAGACATGCACCAGCTCACCAGTTGATCACCTACATCGATAACATTCGGATCCACCCTGCCACTATGGATGAACATGCTTGACACGTGTCCACTGTCTTGCGCTGTATGCTGGCGACAGTCTCACAGGTCATGTCAAGGTTGAGAAGTGCCATATAATTCTGGCGGGCAACCATGGTTTTTCATAGGCTACGTGCTTAGACCAGAGAGGTGAGAACAGAACAACAGAAGGTGGATGCGGTGTTGTATTGGACCGAATCAACCTCTTTCAAGGAACTGCTGCCCTTGCTGAGGTTTACTCATTTATATGTTGTTTCATTTGGTATTTCAGTTATTTAACTGTCCCTTTCACTGCTCTGCTTTAATGGAGGACTTCACAGACTGGGTTTGCACAACTCTGCTGCGGTCACCTTCCAGAAGTGAAAGGAGAGGTACAGAAGGAACAGACTGAGAGGTGCTTGCAGCAATACTAGTATTAGTGAGAATAAATCATTGGCTGGAGGGGTTGAAGAAGCCATTTGTGGTGCTCATGGAACGTTGCAACTGGGATTATCATGAGAAGACTAAATTCAAACCATGTGGTTTTTCTGTCCTTTTAAGTTCCTCCTGACTATCTGTAACCAAGGAACATGCACCCACCAGCTGGTAATATGAAGCCGGTCTTGTGGGGAATAGATGAGATAGATATGTGCAAGCACCCGTTCCATCTTACTGTCCACCCAACCAAGTCTTTGTCCTGGAGGAATTGCCTGTTAATTAGGACACATTCTTTGTCCTCCACAGGTCATCCAGGAGTTGCCTGTAAGTTTTGTGCTACATACTTATTGAGAAGTATTGGTGGCTGGGATTAACTTCTTTCTTAATTTTCTGAAGTTTGCAAATGTACTCTGTGTGTTTTGTTGTATCAGTGCAATAATATCCTTGTCGATACGCTGTATGCTTGGAGATTGTTTTATTTAAAACCCTGATTCAACTGCACCTGTGTCTGGACAATGGAATCTTCACATCTCTCACTATATTGCATAAACATTTATCTTAGATCAGAAACAATTATTAGAACCAAATCAAGTATTTTCCATGTAGTAAAGAAGATATGTGGTTAGGGAACAAAACCCCTGAATTAGGAAAAAAAACATTGACTACGTTGCCTGTCAAAGTTCAATTGGATTACTCAATAAAATGATATAACTAGAGTAATTTAATGGTTTTTTTCACATTTGACAAAATATTGCGATTTACAGGCACAAAATAAATCATTTTCAAGGTTCCGCTCTAAGCTTTCTCTCCTTTATTTTGAGTATATCCATAGCTTCTCCAAAGCCATTCTCTCTCTTTACTTGGGTGCCGGTAGACTCTCCCCTCCTGACCTACAGTCCCAGCAGGAGGACTTGCACAGCCTGTGTAATCTGTTTTAATACCAATAGGAATCTAACTAAAACCTTTAAGCTTGTCCCCTAACTTTTCATTACTTCCATATTAGCGCAGCTTTCTCAGATGGCTAAATGTAATGCAGCAGTAAATTACCTTAACAGTCTCAAACATTTGGCACTGTAAGTGTGTGTGCTTATCAAATCATCTGTGCCTTTGCTTTCCAGTAGGCAATGCACATGTGCTTTTTACTTTATAACAAGGCTTTACAATGTTAAGGAAAATATTTTTATCATGTCAAATAATTTTTCTGAGTATATTGTCGATTTGTTTACTTCATATTTTTTATTGCAACTGATTACTGAAGAATAACCAGAATGCATAATTACATATCTCCAATGATATCTTACTCTGCTGTTCAACCACAACATATATGTCAAATCACCCACTTCTGAGTCAACCAGTACAACAAGATGTTCAACCAGGACCTGGGACTTATCTCTGGCTGAGATCTGACTTGACTCTAAGACGTTTCCAAAATCACATATCGTTAGGAAGGCTGGTAGAGGTGGCACTTTAAGTCTCCTCATCTCTACTTTACTTTTGAAAAGCGTATCTATTGGATAATCTGACGTGCAGAAGGGAACTAACTGTATTGCCCTGAGGTCGAACTGAAGGCGTAATCACATAATTGATAGCTAGAGAGTGCTTTCAAGTCAACGATGGCTCATGGAACGCTCATGAAGCGGAGAGACACTTTACAGCGGGCAGAACAGGAGATGACTCGTGTTGTCTTTCTAATCCTTACTCTGCTGGATTTACAACGGACACCACTCTATTGTAACCCTTCAAGCCTAACTGTAACACCGCCACAATAGCCCCCATTGGCATCATTCCCATCCCACTTTTGGCCACATTCCCATCTCTGCTGACACTCTCCCTCCCACACATTCCAAATTTATCACAGAAACCTTTAGATGGCTGTTAAAAAAGATGCCCACACACCCAACCTGTCCTAAACCGAACCCACACCAACCCTATAATCTTTTAACAGTACATGAGCTTTTCAGCCAACATGTTTCCCTCCATTTTTTTTTCTCTTACATCAACTGTCCCTGAACAAAAAAGTCATTCACTGGATCCTCTGTATTTGCACCCGTTGCCACTGCTTAGGTACTTAACCCCCTCTATTGGTGGGTTATTGAGATCACACTCCACACTGTCATTGTGTTTCGTACCGGAATCAATCCGTAGAGAGCTTTAATATTCACCTAAACGCCCAACTTTGAAGTAGATAGTCCCAATTTAACATGCCTGTAAATGTATAATTGGATAAAGATTACCAGACAGAACAAGGGTAGTAAAAAAGTTTTACGACACCTGTTTTATTGCTGCTGCGTGACACATTGTTTGCTTTTTGGTCGTTTTTATTACAGATTATACATGTTTATGGTTTTATGGGACACTCATCTGTACCAATTATAGTCTAAACTTTGTGTATATGATAAATAAAGCTCCTATTTTCACAATGTTGTACGCCTACCTTTCATCATCTTTAATGTAATATTTTCACATGTTGTGTCTTTCTGTTCTTTAGGAAGTGTGTGTCCCCAGTGCGCTTTGTGGAGTACGGTCTTCTCTAGGTGGCTAGATTTTGGCAGCTTTTTTGCATTGATGTTAATGACAGGGAGGTTGAAGGTCATCTCTCTTGGATGTTCCTCTTTTGTCCAATGAGAGATCGGAATTGATTCTTCAGTGTGTTTGTGCCAATGCCATGCCACTGAGAGATGAATGGTTGGTATGGTTTCTGTTCTGTTCTATTATAAGTGTGTACAAATTAATCTATCATTCCAAAACCATGCCATAATGACAATTAGCTATAAAGATAATACTACTAAAAATAAAGTGACGAGGATAGCAGAATCTTAGTCACAGAGAATAATATAAAGGTTGGACAGTGTAAGTCCTTGAAATAAATTAACAGAAACAAGATTGGATGTATCTATGTCTGATCATGGCCAGTGTTCTAGAGAGCACTCAGACCAGAAGAGTCCTCTAATTTAAACTGCTAATCCCTGCAAAGTATGCACTTTGAGGGGGCCCTGGCAGAGGCCCCAGACAGGCTCCCAAACAGCCGATGGTGCGCCCAAGCACAGAGGAACCAAAATTGTACCCCACTCATCTCTTCTTGTCACATGTAGAGCCAAGAAAACCACCCGCCAGAGCTCACCAAAACATAGTGAAGGCAGCGAGCACAAATAGCTGTCTTGTGTTTAAAATGGAGACACAAGGGTTACAGCCCTAAAAGGTTCAAAGCCCTACAAAGCTCAAAGAAGTTAGGTCTGAAAAAGGGCCAAGCCTGAAGGGGTAACATCGAAGAAAGAGAGGGGACAAAAAAATATTTCAAAGGATCAACAATTGACAAGGCCTGGGAAACAAAAGCCTGACCAGTTTGTGGCTCTTTGCTCTTTATTATCTCCATGTGAAAGGGTATGTACATCAAAATGTAAAAAATGTCGCTTGGAATAATGTAATGCCCATTCTACGATACTTGATTACCAATTATAATCAAAGTACTTTCTAATCAGATTATTTAGTGAGGATAATAATTCAGATTCGGCAGTTAGTCACTGCTAAGTCGGCACTGGGAATGCAACACAGCTGCTGTTTGGATACTCTGAGAAGAAGCACCTGAAAATCTGGTCATAACCATCTTCAAACAAGTTAGCTTTTTTTCAAAAAAAAAAGTTATTTGAAGATTTAATATCCTATTTATTCAGCATGAGTAATACACCCAATAATATCGGACTGAGCGTTGTTGTGTAATGTAGAAGTTTACAGCCACGATCAGCCAGAAAAACTTTAAAACCATTTCCTAATAAGCGTTCAATTTGCGATGTGAGATTGATATTCCTTAATAAGGCAAGCAGCTGCACAGGTAGGTGCCGCAATAGTCTAATGGGGGGCAATGTGTTTTATAGATAACTGATTTTGTTTAGCTTTATTAACATTACCGTTGTATAATGATTGACATATTCCAGCTGCTGCATCTACATATATAATCATTAGAAGTGGATAATGTTTCATTCATAGCTTTAACATCTGTATTGTTTAAGTTTTTCTCATCTGATGTTAGACCACCATAAATGACTAATACAAATATTTCCAATTACTTTCTGGATGGCATTACTGTTTAAGGAGAGTAATATTGTCATATTAGTCATAGTGTTTTCAGGTTTTTCACTGAATGGTTACCAATACACTTATTGTAAGTAAAGTGTCAGTGTGTGTGAATGGATTCTATCATATTTATTGGGGAGAATGAGTGAGTTAAGAGGTACAGGGGAGGTAGGGGAGAATATACTGAGGTGAGAGAGTGAGCTGGCTCTTGTGGATGTCAGTTTTAAATGCCTTGCAATGTATTGAACCTCTTATTGCGGTTACTCACCTGAATTCAAAACAAACTCTATCCTCTTTTAAAACATATTTGTTCTAGTTAATTATTACATCCTTTAATTTTAAAAAACAATTGTATATGAGGCTTTTTTTCATTTAGGGTTGAATGTTTAGGTAAATATACATTTTAAATTGAATTTGACTTCAAGGTGGTAATTGATGTACATTATATTTTAAGAAACAATATCTAAAAAAAATTTCAACCTATTATTGTGATATTGTGATGTGAGAGATGGTTCTAGAGTGAATAATAATAATAATATCCATCCGTCCGTCCATTAGCTGTACCGCCTATCCTATGCAGGGTCTCGAGGATGCGGGAGCCTATCCCAGCCGACATAGGGCAAGAGGCGGGCTACACCCTGGACAGGTCGCCACTGTGTCACAGGGGCAATAATATTATGAATAACAATAATAATAATCAGTAATTGTATTTAGTTTTTAGTGGTTTTCTCAAAGACTCAAAGAGCTTTGCACAAATTACTTGTCAATGAAGTACAGAGAAAACCAACGGACCAACAGTTTTCAAACACAACACTCGTCTGAGTGATATCCCGGAAGCTGACTTGTTTACACAACATTTTTTGCTCACACATTGGACACACAGGTGGAGTCTAGTTGAATTGGCAGTGACTGACCAGGGCACATGGTAGGAGCGTTGAGCACGTTTTTGTTTTTTGATGGTGGGAGGAAGCCGGAGTACCCGGTGGAAATGCACACAAACACGGGGAGACCATACAAACTCACACTAAACGGCCGTCGGGTCAAGTGGGGTTCCAATCAAGGACCGTCTTGTTGTGAAGCTACATTGTACATTGGATACTGTTTTTTTGATGAATTTTGATGAACACCAAGTACCGTATTTTCCGCACTATAAGGCGCACTTAAAAGCCTTTAATTTTCTCAAAAAACAACAGTGCGCCTTATAATCCAGTGCGCCTTATATATGGATTAATTCTGGTTGTAAACTA
>JAVQJS010076869.1:0-10926 GCA_036024795.1 Galaxias rostratus
GAGAGGGAGAGAGAACTAAGTCATACCAGGAACTAAGACATCAGTTAAATCTGGGAACCACCACCCATGAGCACACAATGAGCTATATCTACCTTGGCCTAACAATTTTGGCATCAGGCAGTTTCATCATGGTAGTGAGCACATTGAAATAAAAAGGCTGTAAAGCCTACCATTCAATTAAACACAAATAGAATATTTGATATTTGTTATTCAACAAATTGCACTTTATAAAAGTAGGTGGTCCACTCAGTCACCACAGCTACACTACATGGAACAAGCATCCAACAGAGACCATGCATGCAGAATTCTGTAGAACGATCTTAAATATCCAAAGAAAAACAGTAAGATGCATGCATGAACTAGGCCAGTTTCCATTGATGATAGGCATTCAAAAAAGACTGCTGAATCTCCTGATGCATTTATCTAGTCTTAGCTCTGTAAATCTAGAAGACATGCTTCACTTTTAAGCACTCAAATCCCAGAGAACGGATCCCTTAGAAGAGTCCCCTCAGCCAGTTGAGACTAATCATCCTCAACTATACTCTGACACTAACACTACTTTTGAAATATCATTTAAAGTTAATTCAATTATCAAACAAAGCAAAGAGTCATATTTGGAAAACTGGAATCAAGAAACTCAAACTCAAAGCAGAATAGACTGCTGCCATTCCCGAAACAGAGACTATAAATTGTCTGAATATCTCTTCACTGTCAGAGATATTAAACAGGCAGATCCTTACCAAGTACAGTCTAAGTGACCACCATTTGGCAATCAAAGAAGGTAAATTAGAAAAAGCTTGGCTTCAAAAAAAGGACATGCGCCAACTCCAAGACAGCTGGGATTGAGACGGAGAAGCCCTTCCTTTTAACGTGTGAGAAATATAAAAACACCAGTAATACTTTAGCAAATGTTAATGTCTAATACCAAATTCTAATACACTAAAGGACAACTACAAATTCAGAGCTCCTCTAGGCGAAGATAATCCATCCATCCATTATCAGAACCTGGGCTGGAGCCTATCCCAGCTGACTCCGGGCGAGAGGCGGGGTACACCCTGGACAGATCGCCAATCCATCGCAGGGCTAACACATAGACATGTAACCACTCACACACACACACACACATTCACACCTATGGACAATATAGAGTCACCACTTAACCTGCACGTTTTTGGACTGTGGGAGGAAACCGGAGTACCCGAAGGAAACCCACGCTAACACAGGAAGAACATGCAAACTCCACACAGAAAGGCCCTCAGGTGGGAATTGAACCCAGGACCTTCTTACTGTGAGGCAACAGCACTGCACCATCGTGCTGCCTGTTATTAAATCAATCTAAAGCAATTTAAATTTAAAGGAATGCACACATTTCTATATTTATAGGGTAAGATGTTAAGATATTAACAAAAGATAAGACAAGATATTCATTATGCCATAGTCCAAGATGAACACTTAAAAAGACAATATTTCAGAATGGACCTGGGTTGAAAGCAGATATGTCACCAGGGTTTTAAAGGGGGCACCCTCCATCCCAGATGTTTTGTTAATTTGAGCCCAATAAACCTTCAGAAGGCCTAATGGTGAGCGATGACGTGTCAGAGCCAACCCCCTCTATATCTGTTCTCAGCACGGGCAGATGTTAAACAAATTAGTTTACATTTTATTGTATTATTTTTTTAAACTAAGACACCCCTATACCTATCCATAATTTCTATTCTTACCACCTGTTTTTCAGCATGATGGTCTTTACTTTTGTGCCCATAGTGGATATTTCCTTTTAAGCCACAGCCACTGGCTACTTCTTTCTGATATATCTGATATAGCTTTTAGGGTCTGTCGCAAATCTTTGCCGCAAATCCCAAACTCCTTTAAAGTTTGTTTGTTGCTATTGCCACAAATCCACGGCATCCAACTTCCATTGGGCACACCTTTGTTCTCCAACCTTGCTGTTCTGCCTCAGCTGAACATTTTCTATAGCGGAGTTTATTTCTTTCATGAGCCTCCTTTAATGCTTTTTCTTACGGGACTGTTAACTCTACAAAATGGAACATTTGCTGTGTTATGCCAGAGTCTGGTCTTAAGTTGGTTGCTGCAATCTCTGGTGGGACTCTCACTCTCGACATCAGCAAACATTTTCCAATCACGTGTGCTCCTCTGCTGCCCTGAGCTTTGTTTTGTTCTATAATTATTCTTTCCCAAAATTCCCTCCATTACGAAGCGAATGTGGTGCGTTTTGCTCTCGGCTCTCTTTGGCAGGGCAATATGAGTGCCGATGTTTTATTGCATCCACTAAGCATTTTAGTACTTGATCTGTACTTAGTACTTGATCTGACATCTTCCTTGATTAAGACTCGTCTTGCACACAGCCATTATATGTTTGAGATTAGCCGTCCCGCCACTGAGAAGAGTAAGTTGGATCCTTACCTATCCATTGACTGAGAATTGTCAGTGTTGGCAGAACGTTGTAGGTTGCCCTAAAAATTAAGTTAATTATTGTTGATTCCATTCCCCACAAGACCTTACAGGTAATTTTCCTCTGCTCTACACTTTCCAAATTCGTCCATTGCCCCTATTTGGCTTGTGAGACAGCTTTAGCTCTCCTTACTGCTTCCTCTTGCTTATGAATCCGTTCTATCACTGTTCTTCCAAATGGTTTGCTTTTGACCATCTTGGTTCAGTTGTACCAAGTTCAAATCCTACTTGTCCATGTTGTACTTGTCCTACTATTTCCGTATGTTTAAGGACTGCTTTTGTTTGCAGAACTACCTCTTTTGGATTCCATTTACGTCCTGTTGCTAGTATGGGCGTCGCTTTTCTTACAATACTATTTCAGGATTGTGTAAGTGTCTTTTCGAATCTTGCTTTAGTGCACCTAAAATTCCTCTGTACGTCTGGTAAGCGGCAGTTCCAGAGCTCCTTTCCCATAAAGCACCAGGTTACGAAGACACCCTGGCACCCATAACCATTTCCTTGCATAAAATCTGACTCTAGTTTCTAGCTTTTCAACTTATGTGATGGGTACATCATACTCTGTCAATGGCCACATGTGTCAGGGTAGAAGTCCAAACTGCAGGACCATAGCTTTTGCTTTCCTGGCAACCCTGACTTCTTAATGTTGTCTAGGTCTCTGTTCAATTATACCTTAATTCCTCTCCCAGCTCCAATTTTTTAAGGGAAGCATTGTACCATTTTCCCTGACCAGACATTTATTGTAAGGTTCAATTCAGTAAGCCATGTTTGAAAAAAAGAAAAGAAAAACCCGC
This sequence comes from Galaxias rostratus, assembly GCA_036024795.1. NCBI lineage: Eukaryota > Metazoa > Chordata > Actinopteri > Galaxiiformes > Galaxiidae > Galaxias > Galaxias rostratus. The sequence goes on from JAVQJS010076869.1 coordinate 3,264, forward strand.
CTACTATTGATAGTCATAGAAAAATCGTACTAACATTTCCACATTCACGGTTGTGCACTGACGTATTATGTTAAAATTGGAAAGTGTTGTATCTTTCATGAAATGGAAATTGTTCTGGCTCCTTAAGAGCCATCGAGTATTTGTGTGCCTTTAAATTACATTAGAATTTGTCGACGTAATTTGAGCGGCGCGCTCAGATTTAGTTTCTGACCGGCAAGACGTAGGTCACGCATATGCACTTCCTGTTTAGCAATGAGCAGTCTGTATGTTAGAAACATGAAGGTTATTTACCGTTAAAATCACGGTTCCACAATATGAGTACCGTAATGTCTTTTACTTTGTTACTGTATTTTTTACGGTGAAATTCTGGCAACCACAGCTGCCAGTATTTTAACCGTAAATTTGACGGAATTTTTTTTACAGTGTAGCGGCGATGTTTTAGCTTCAATATGAGCGCCCTCGTGGTATATTTTTGTTTTACAGTTTTACTCCGAACAGTGATGTACTGAATAAAGTTAAGGAGCAACAACTATTTATGCGTCATCATTGGGAAGCGTTACCTATCTGTCTAGCGACAAGAACGAGGGCAGAACAGTAAAAAGACTTGTTGTAAATGGGACCGCTTTGGCCTACGAGGCTGGTTAGCCGACGTTGTTCCAGTGCCAGCTGCTTATTGATAGCGAAAACATATTAGTTCAAATAAAAGACAAGAAAATATAAATATTACAATGTGCAATCGGAATACATATATTGATATGTTCATGCAAAAAAATTAAAAAAGGCTGACAAGATTTTTTGCTACATAAAACAGGAATCTCACAACGGGTAATGTGGATGATGTGGTTGGCTGACTTAGTGTAGGTGAGGATTTAAGCAGCCAATTTCTTTATTTTTTTAATACGAGCGTGGTGTATGGTGAATGTAGTGCTGATTACGGAATGCCATGAATAACAGAGATCAGCTGTACGTAGACTGAAAGGACCATTTTAGTCTGCAAATCTAGTTATTATGGAGGTGAAAAAATCCATTCTGAGTTCAAGATGTGACGTGAGGGGCTTGTGAGAGTGTTGTCAAGGATGACGCCAAAGCTCTTGTCAAAGGTAGAAAGGGGTATGTGGGGGATTTGAGGACAACAAGCAAGGCCTCCATTTTGCTCCCGTTTAGCTTTGGGAAGTTTCTGCTCACTCAGCTCCTGGTTTCCAGTAGACCATCAGTGAGAGAGGAAGGAGAGAGGGCAGTGGTGGGTTAGGTGGAGACATAGAGCTGGGTATTGTCAGCATAGCAGTGGAAATAAACACCGTGTGGACGGTAGATTGACCCCAGTGGAAGAAGGGAGATGAAAAGAAGCGGACCCAGTACTACTGGGGGACACCCTGTGAAACCAAAGAGCTTTTGGACCTGTGTTTCTACAGCTGCAAAAACTGTTGTATGCTGCTAAATGTATGAAATCCAGGAGAGTGCAATATCAGTGATTCCAATGTCAGACAGGCTCTCCAGTGTATGTAGTAGAAAAATGTGTTAAATGGAGCATTGGGGTCAATGAGGATGAGAAAGGTCAGTAGTTCTGAGGCAGCAGCATGGAGGAGGTAGTTGGGAATTTTAACCAGGGCTTTATCAGACGGAAACCATATCTCAGAGTTGATGGAGGCTTTTGGTGTCAACGTACCGTATATGGCAGTCAATAACATAATAATTACCATTAAACCCACTCTCTGCAAATGTTTCTATGGAATGTATTAGCAATACCTTTCTAAGGTTGGCACATGGTAATATCTATGGCAATTAAAATTACAACTCAGATCCTACTGAAGGGTCAATATAATATATAAGATGTAAAATAACAGAGAATGTCTTGGCAGAAAATTTGAAGTACCTTTTCTGTTAAGTCTTTCTGTTCATTTCCTGCAATGAAAATGGACATGGATTTACAAGATTTTTTTGGTGCCATCCATGGACATTTACTTTAATTCTAAAACGGATTGTTCCGTTGATTCACAGTATTTTCTCTGTACTATTCAGGGGCACCCCATCCATCCATCCATTATCAGAACCGCTTATCCTATGCAGGGTCACGGGGGGGCTGGAGCCTATCCCAACCGACATGGGGCGAGAGGCGGGGTACACCCTGGACAGATCGCCAGTCCAAGGGGTACCCCATTAAACCTATAAAAGATAGTGCAGTAACATGATCCAACAACAACCACAGTACATACAAATTTAACATGTACTGTTTGTGTTCAATAATTTTCCTTCCTGTAAACATGTAGGCCAATTCATGATTCATTGATGACAACTCCGGGAATGTCTATGAGTGACCCAGCCAGAGCCCAGACTTGATTCCGATTGAACACCTCTGGAAAATTTTTAAAATGGCTGTGCACCGACACTTCCCATCCAACCTAATGGAGCTTGAGAGGTGCTGCGAAACTGCGAATGACCAAAATTGCCCAAAGATAGGTATGCCAAGCTTGTGGCATCATTTTAAAAAAGTCCTGGGGTTGTAATTGCTGCCAAAGGTGATTAAACAAAGAAAATAGCAAAGGCACGGTCCATTGCCTGTTGCAGTGCTGCCAAAGAGGGAGGGGCCTCCCGGATCTTGTAGACTGGGAAGGGTACGGTCCGGAGGAGAGGTTGTGGATCCCAGCTAGGTACATCAACTCCCAGCTAATCAAGACCTACCACTGTTGACATCCTGACTGAGCGGTGAGGTCCACGTCTACTTTCAGAGGGACACCCCAGGTGATCCCGCCCTTCTCCCCTCTGGTGTCTCCGGAGGAACAGGGCTTGTCGTCAGAGGATGAGGAGGTCTCCAGTCACGGGCATGCGTTGGAGTTCTCGCAGGGCCATCTGCAGATGAGAAGGGTTCCCTTCGCTTCCTCTTCTCCTCAGACTTGGGGAAAGGGATGGATTGGGACTGAGAGTCGTTGGAATACTAGACTAGTAATATTAAATGTATCTCTTCAAAAAACAGCCAGACAGTGGAGGGCATATTTTCTGCAGGTTAGGGGGAAAAGGAGACACTTTTCAGACAATCTTTAGGGAGACAAAATGCAGATGTGACAATCTGTCTCTACAGCATATTGTTTTACCACCCACTCATAAACCCCCCAAAATGTATTCTGGGCAGGCCACTGCTTACACATCTGGAAACGCCTTTGATTTCTGCAGATCAGTGTTCTACCGTGTCTTAGACACAGCGAATAAAAAAAAATTGTGACACATGTAAGCAAACAGTTTGAGAACCCACTTTTGTAGGGTAACTGGTTTACTACTTCTTGTGTGTAAATTACTCAAATACATTTAATAAATATGTATCAAATTTCGTAGATTATCAATAATTTATTAATTAATATTAACCAATCCAGGTGATGGAGGGTAATTAGGATAGGGGCACCCCTGTATTTTTGCATATGATAAAAACACGGCTCTACAGGAAATCAAATCAATATAGCATTGATTTCCTCATCTGATATATGATGTTTTAGTCTCAATTCTGAAGTAGAAGTTTTGTGTTACACGAATAACAGATTGTATGAAACAAAATAACACAGCTGGGTTTGAATGCAAAACATTTCTATTTATTTACAAGTTTAAAAGCACATGAAAATTACGGTACAATATTGAACGACTAAAGGATGACATTGATAAACTAAAAGGGTTAGTACCTAAACATACACAGTATAACAGTTAACATATTAACAAATAATGAATAGCACAACACAGTGGAAATTGTCTTAGCTTTTAGCATCAAACGCTCAATGTTACAAAATTGGGCTTTACGTTAATTTGAGACGATAGGTGGCGTTGTGTTGCAAAATGTGTGACTTTTGATTCTCAGCCTGCTGGTTGTGGCTGGATCGAGAGGCTGCCCATTGTTTTAGCTGTAATAATCTGAAACAGAATCCATTATTTGAAGTTAAGAGAGTTCTGAAAGTTGGTTCCTTGTTTGAATAAATGTGGAAAAGAAACTTGGGGTTTTGGTGCCTTTTTTTAACCTTTTCTGGTTAGAACAAAGGTGTGCTGGTTCCGTCTTGGTGATCCAGTGGGTCCTCTGACTTGGTAGATTTGGTTATTATCTCTGTATCCATTCGGAAAACCCTTGAGGTTTTGAAGTCACAAACATGGTTTGTATAAAGATTCCTTTGCTTTGTAGTGGTTAAAGTTTGAATGTGTGCAAGGAGTTTTGGCCTGTATTGAGGAACTAGCCTAAATCCTTAGTTGTGAGCTGCAAGGAGGTATATGGTCAAGGAAAAGGATGGTGTGCAATTATCTCAGCCCCTGTAACGCCGGGCGGTCTCCCCAGGTTACATCGGATCTTAAAAGCAAAAGTTTCTCGTTGGAAACTCTACTTAAAGCTAGTTTGAGAAAGGGGAATAGGAAAGGTTGTCTGGGTCATTTCATTGGCTTGCATGCCAATGACCAGAGGTTTCCATTTTGATTGCTGTTACAATTTTTTCTCGTGTTCAAAGTCAAACAATTTCATTGAACGTTCCTTAAGCGACAATTTCTTAATCACAATTTATTCATCTTTAAAGTTGCATTTGGAATGGCTGCAATTGAGTTAAGGTTTTATGACCCTTTGTGTTGAGAGACCATGCTGTGATTCTCTGGAATGTTCCTCAGGGACCATTTTGGACCTGACGGGAATGGTTTGGGGATTGGTTTCCCAACACTTCTTACTGGCATTGTAAATAATGTTGAACTGTATTAAGAAATCCTGCAGAAGTCCAATCAGCTAAGTTTAAAAGCAAAGACAACATTAAAACAACTGCAGATGCTGTGCAAATATGAAAAGAAGTGTCCTCTGATGTTCCTAGCCTTTTCTATCAAGTTGAGACAATAGTTATATTGTTGATGGTGGTACCCGCATCATCTGCTGAGATAGAGCGCAACTTTGTTGGATTTTGTAGGTTAAAAACATGGTTTCCATGAATCAAAAAGGACATGTAATATAGGACAGGAAATATATAAAAAAGAGGCTTGCCCAGCAATTTGAGGAGATGAGTTTTTGGGTCCTTTGAGGAGCCTACTCCTGGTCATTGAATATATATTGTATATAGTGTATTATGTATTTAATATTGTGTGTGGGACAGCGTTTAAGTTGTAGCATTCCTACACTGCAACCGTTTGTTGTATTTTTGTTTCTTCATGTGCAAGTGGCTGCACAATGTATTAAGATGTAATTTGTGTATACATAAGTGTAATAATATGTTATGGCCAGTGTCATGCCTCTGTTCAGTGTGTTGGTTGGTTCCTTTCCCTTCTGTGTCCCCCTGCTGGTCCCTCTGTGTATGTCTGTGGCATAGGGTGTGATTGTCTCCTTCTCCAGCTCCACCACCACACCTGCTCCCAGTTGTAATCAGCCTACCTGCCTCCAATCCCTCAAATCATCTCTTTAACTTTTGAGTATATCTACCCCAGCGTCTCTTGCACTCCCTGTCAGATTGTTGTTCCACTTGTGGACTACCACTTGCTGTATATCTGGATCACCGCTTGCTCAATAGAATAATTGAAAACATCATTCCACCCTCCTCGTCTGTGTCCTGCATTTGGGTTCTCTCTATAAGCCCTACCATAATATACATAAGTACTATGAGTCATAGACTGGACTGGCCTGTGTGAGGCAGCGTTGCAGTTACAGCTGTCTACATGGCAACCGTTTGTTATGTTTGTTTTTTCTTGTGCAAGTGGCTTCACCAAGTTTATAGAATAAATGTGTGAGTACATATGTGTAAAAATAGATGTAAGTACTAGATGTTATGTACTTGTCTAGCCTGTGTGGGGCAGTGTTTAATTTAGAGCTGTCCTACACAGCAACCGTTTCTTGTTGGCTTTTTCATGTGCAAGTGGCTGTATGTGCGATGTATTTAGAGTAATTTGAGTGTAAATATGTGCAATATATGGATCACTGTTACTTGCAGTGAATTTTTAAGATAAAGTTAAGAGAAATTAAATGTTATATTCTCCACCTCCTTTATAAATGATCCATCTTGCCCTTAAAGATGAGCACCAATTAATGTATTAATTCACATACATACTTACATTGCATTATATTTAGTGTGAAAAAATTTAATATTTCTACACACTGTTAATGTTACTTATGATCGTTGTACATAATAAGGTCTGTTAAAATTAGTATACTTAACATACAAAAAAATTATATAAACATAACAAGAAATTAGCAGGTAATGCAAATTCTCTAAAACTTCTATCAGTTTCGTCCCCCTACATAAAAAAAGAAAAAATTCTCCTGCAACCTTGCAATGTATTGTGTCAAGCCTTTTTTTATATAATATTAACGCAAAACAGACCAAAAATTCCAAGGATCAATCCAGGTCAGGCTTTCACCAATATGGTCAAATCAGGCCTTAGAAACAATTAATCTAAAAACAACTCTCATTGACAACAATCATTTGCTCACGCTGGCATTGAAGTGCATGCCAAACCAAATAAAATGTCTGCATGTTGATTAAAAACACTGAATTTAATGTACAACAGGCACATTAGTCAGCAAAATTTTCATTTACTTCAGTATCAATGCTCACTCACACTAAATACACCAGAATGTAATTGTTCCCAACCTAACATGGGGAAATACAAAGGCTCGCAAGCGAGATGTTTCGGATGAAGGATGGGACTGTCTGCTTTAGCTGTGTGCTCGGCTAGCAAATGGTATTTAAGTCTAGGATGAGATGTTTTCTGGTAATGACACAATTTAAGTTGACAGTAACTGGAAATTACTGTGATATTGATGACAGACTCATGGCAGAGTTTGCAACTGAACTTGCCTTTGACAAAATAAATGATTCTGTATCCATTGCTTACTGTTTGCTGTCCGATTTATGACTGATTTATTTGCAAACAAAAAACTTGTGGTGTTAAAATAAATGTACAGATATCGCCTTAACCTTTGCAGCCTTTATATAATACATATTTTATTATTAAATGATGCACAAATTATATTGTAAAGAAATTATATAACCTTCTCTTTGGATAGCTATGATTTTATACTGTGATTATTTCTGGTGATGAATGATGAGTTTTTTAATTTAGATTTATTTTATATACTTAAAAATATTAGCACAATACATGTCAATGTGTGCATACGGAATTAGGTAAATAAAAGCAAGGCAAAAATAAAGAGAAAAAGATTTAAAGACATGAGAACGGACAAATAGCAAGTCTGCAAAAACCTATCACAAATGATAAAGGTAGGTGGGAGGGAGATGTGATGAGAGAGATGTGATGAGAGGGAGAGGAGCAAAGGAGAACAGGATTGTATTGGTGGAGAGAACAATGTCATGAACAAAGTATGGAGAAAAGTAGGGTCTGGGACAACAGATGGTATATGGGCATGCAACACTAGTTCACGGACCTGTTTGACTAAACTCTCACATAACGCTCACACACATTTCTTATTTGACAATTTGAGTCGAAGAGCTATCAACCAGACAAACCTTTCAGACAAACACTCTCCCCGACATACACACTCTACAAATCACAAAACGCACACACTTACACCTCTTTTTCCATCTGATACGGACCAGTTTTTCTGTGTTTGTTTCACTTCATCAGGCACCTTCCCTACGGCACATGGCGTGGGTAATCTACCTGTCTTATGCTGAAACCAGCAGCTATGGTAGTAATTACAGTCCACGACTTG
>JAVQJS010076875.1:0-12532 GCA_036024795.1 Galaxias rostratus
GATAAAGTTTAATGATATTCAACTCACCTCAAAGGATGTATTTGCAGGTCTATATTTATCTGAAAAAATTAAAAGAAAATAAGCGTTATTCACTCCCACACACATAAGTATTGTAAGCAGCAAATGTATATAAAACATTTAGGGACATAAATGTTGCTTTTAAATTATCATTATCCTTCATTCTGGGTTAACCGACTGAGACTAGGTATCCTTTCCTGTTTAAAGGCAGAATATATTGATTAGAACAAAAATGTAAAATAAGCAACAAATAAAAAGGAGTGATAGTATAATATTGACCATACAGTGCAATATTTAAGTTTCATTAAATATTTAGGTTTAAATCTAGTTCCATACATCAAAGGAAAATAAAACTGAAAGCCGATTTACCAAGTTCTGTATTTACTTTGCAACTTTCCATGGTGATATAGTCCTATGAGTGTGTCCCATGACTACTAAATTTGTGTTTTAAGAAGCAAGTAAGGTAAAAAAGTGACTTCTTTTTCTCTCCCATTACTGAGAGAAGACCGTTCAGCTTTTGTATACAGTGTGCAGTGATGAATCCTAAAAACACCCTGGGGGGTATTTTTACAGAAAAGTGGGGTGAATAATTGGACATACGGAATTTTTTGCCAGTGATGGGTGAAATGTCAAAATGTCCTTGCATTGCAGGACTGCGTTGGATGATTTGGGGGATGGGTAACTCAACAGCCTACAAACCAATTTTGCCTTCATACCGTTTCCATGGGAACTGCTCTCCCAATACAGAGGGAGAGTATGCAGATGAAGAGGTCAAAACAAAACAGAAAAACCTAAAATCTACATTCTAGATAATGCATGAATTACATCAACATAAAATACGAATACAATTTATTGGTTCCGTCTATTAATGTCATGTATAATGCCATCGCGATGATCATGATCAGACACACACACACACATAACATTACTCATGTTGACATTTCAAAAATCATCAACTAATTTCATGAATGGCCTAGCTCTACTTCGACTTTCTATATAGAGCCTATCTTTATGGTACCATGTCAAAAAGAGGACTTTCATAGTAGTCCAGAGGGCAGAACAACTCATATAGCAACCTGTGTGCTAGCTGCACCCTTAAGCAGAGATTTGGAGGGTAAAGATCTCCAGAGTAAAAATGTCTGGGGTAGACTCTTGTTTTAATTCAATAATAGACCCAAAAATTTGGTAGAACATTTTAAAGTCAAATCCCATAGTAAAAAAATAAATAAAACAATGGAAACAAGACACAAAACCACTTGTGCTGTCCCAGGAAGCCGGTATTAGTGCTCATAGCTCAATCAAGTAAAAAGTTTTCAGGAGCTCAGGGAACATTTTTTTTCCCCAGCATACACCTTAGGAACACTAGGCTCCCTGTTAGAGCAAACCAGAGAAGTGACTCAGCTGTGATGTAGGGTGTCTCTAAAGAAAAACTAGATCAATGTGGAAATATTTCTAACAGCTCACAAACGTGGCAAAACATGGATTTCTATATGTAGCTTTTGACCATGTCCTTCTTAAATGCTAAAGTGTTACTTTATAATGTGTGTGTTCCCTGTCTGGGTGTTTTTACCCCTATGAAAGACAACTAAGTAGTGACTGCATTGATCAGATCCACCTTAGAGAAGTCAAATCTAGCACCTAGTTCACCTATTTCTATGGTTACATAGGAATTTGATTATGGTCTAGTAGTAAACCAGAACCACATCCCCAAGCCGCAGACTGGCATCTGATCATTTTAACTCATATCTTTTTCATCTTCACTCCTAATAAGAATCAGGACAAGGCCAACGAACCTCCCAAAAAATACCTCAGCACCAGTTAAAGGAGCAAGCACAGAAGAGATCATTACCTACCCAAAGATGAGCTTGCTACCTAAAAACACTATACGGTTTTATTTCTATATTGATTCTGATTTGATGAGGTTGTGCCTCAGAAACACGTTTGAAAAAAGGATTGACACTACTCAGCTCTGAAAAGCCATCACCTTATGGGATTAATTAATATGTCCACGTAAACATATATGCTATCAAGTCAAGAAGACATACCCAATTTTCATAACACCTGACGTTATTTATTTTTTGACACGTCAAGATTGGGACGGGCCAAACCATATATCACCGGTTAGGCCCATGGTCTACAATCGCTGGCCCGCTGTTGACGAACTGCTAGATTGCGCTCATATTTGATGAAGCCACAATGAACAGTTTGATCACAACCTGTTTTTTCTTTCTTTTAAAAAAATATTCTTTCAAATGTGCACAATGGAAAGCACACCTCTGTCAATGACATTCCTTTGTTCCCACACCAAGGTGATATGCATTTGAATCACGTCACATGAGTCATTGTTTACAGTGGGTAACTGACCATTGCAGCTTTATAATAATAAACAAATATAGGCCCAATGGTGGTAGTCTCGGAACAGGCCGTTCGAAATCTACAACTGTGAAGAAAAAACTGTTCAGTTCGACTAAGTACTTTATCGTCAGACGAAAGCCCATCATTTATCTAAATTGGCATTGTCAATTAATATAGCCAAGGAGATCCCAACTGCACTATAAAATGTAAAGGAAAAAAATACAAGAAGAAAGGCAGTTTAAGCTATATGGGGAAAACAAATACGCCTTTCCATCATTTTACTTTGCAAGCCATGGTTAGGTAATCAGCATATATGCCTACTGTTTATGATTACATTAAAAAGTGAGCATAATATGAGTGTTAATGGCACTGCACTAGCCTAGGTGACAGTTATTCGTTTACTTTTCTTGTACCTGTGCTGTCTTGGTAGTGCAATTTAACGCTCCCGTCCCTACGAATCCTAACATCCCCGAGTCCTTCGATTTTTCTGGCACTGTCCTCTGAAGCACCCGCAGACTTGGAATTCCTCCTTCGAAATTTTTGTGATAAACTTCTGCAGCACTGGTAACAGACAGCCCACGCTTGCTCTTCGTTTATAGGCTGACTATAAAGAGAAAGAATCTCCTCTAATGAAAGATCCTCAACTCCATCGCTACAATCCATTTTACCGTCCTCTGCGTTCAAATTGGCGCAGAAATCTTTGGAGTACGTTGGTGAAATTAACATTCCGTCGTCAGTCCCTGGCCTTTTGGCCATTCTCACATTATGGTACCCACGCTCACTAAAAAGAAAAAAAGCGAGCTACTTCGTAATAGTGGTTGAATTTTCAACACGTCCAGTCTCATCAGTAATCTTCATCCACTCTGATTCAGCACACTAGCACTTTATTATGAACGCCTATGTGACGCAATGTTCTGCATGGTCTCAGAGCCCGCCTGGTTGTGGTAGTCCTTACGAAGAAATTAAATACATATTCGGCACATGTAGATATAATTATAGGACCATTATTTTTATTGTTTGACTTAAGATGAAAAATAATTAGAAAACAATTGATATAAATTATCAGAGATTGAAGGAAATTACTTAAATTTACAACATTAGAAATTATACTTAGAAAAAAACGTCATCAAGATAATAATAATAATATATTTAGCTTTTAATTTCAATCGCAAGAAATTTTTTACAGAATGTATCCTTCATGACACGGCTTCGTTTAATTAACAAACATTCAGACTTTCTTGGGAATTTACTCTTACTGTGAGCCAGTCATTGACAAGTCAGACAATTTGTTCACTTATAATGAAGGACCGATAAAATTGTAATTTAAACGCGGTGTCCTCTGTTGTTGGGGAATAATAATAATAATAATAATAATATCTATAATGTCCACTCTGACGACTTGTTCTTTCCGTGTGATTAGATGGTTTCCAGCGTCATCTACTGGATAAAACCATTTTCCCGAAACATTGTTTTTACACTACTTTATCCAGTGACCAGCTGGCTGCTCCCAACTCTTGGTATTGGTATGCCGATCGGTCAGTGATCAGTATGATCAGTCACATATAATACAAAGATGGAAGATCCTTCTAATGCAATGGAAAAGGGCTGCGAGACTTATAAACGCATGCAAAACACAAAACAATGCGCATTTCAACATCGTACTTGAATATCACTACGCTTAATACCTGGCTGCAGTAAAAGTCTGTCAAAGCAACAATAAGATCATTTGGTGGTAAATGCATAAGAACTAGATACACTGTTTAGGCACATGCGTGTTTGTTTAGTTTCCTTGCAAAGCCAAGAGTAAAAATAGTATTCAGCCCTCAAATTTAAACACCTTGCCATATGAACTGCACTTCAGGTTCAAGATATCTTGTTTCAAAAGTGCCTGGGTTGAAGTATGGATCCTATGTTTCACATTTGCTTCTTTTGTTGTTTTTTGGTATGATGGTACTATTTCAGTTATCCCATTGATGCAAATGCTGTGCATTTTGCACTTAACACAAAGCTCTAATAAATTATCTCATTAACCTATTGTATTTTATCTGCAACTTGACCGATATGTCTATACAGCATTTTCCGTAGGTAAACAACAATAGTATCATTAGGGGCTCCTCCGTATTTCCCCAATGTATCGGACCAACAGCACACAGCGCAGCGTTCCCAGTCCTTTGTATGCGTACATCCACATACAGATGATAACGGATGTGTAAGATATCTGGAAAACTGCAATGGTGGAGTACACGCAGCACAAGTCTCAATTTTATATAAACTGGACTCGTCTGTGACATCTGTAAACTATACACCCATCTTCTTGTTTGAAGAAATATGCTTCATCTTCCTCTTCATATCATCTTATTTTGTTCATCTGTCATCACAGTCCTGACATGAAGCTGGTACCCCAGCACAGCTGTTGCCTGATGGAAGTTCCTTAGTCAGCGGGTTGGCTTCCTTAGAGGCCCTCCTTCTAGAGTCCCGTGTTGGCTGTGAAACAAAAAATAAAATTTCACCCACAATTGGGACATTACATGCAAACAAGTTTTGCAGATACATGAAATCTACTGTCTACCACCAAATACAAAATATATCGCATCTTGTCAATCAATCAAGATCTGAAATCTTTGTTAAGCCTAACATTTCTAAGTGCAGTTTTTTGGCCTTCAAACTTCTATAACATGTTAGCTGTTCTGAGATTAATGCTAAACATTTGAGAATGGTTGGTCAATAGAGACCTTAATGGTGATAACAGATTCCGTGCATAAAAGCATACTTCATTGCAGGAGCGTCGTGATCGTCTCTGGTAGTTGGAGCCAGTGGTTGGAAGAGGCTGTTTCCCACACTGGGTGCCTGTGTTCACCATTCTCTTTTCTTTTAAATTGCTCTCTAGGCCTTTAGCTATACATGACGGACAGAAACTGTGATGAGAAGGGAAACAACCATACTGCGGTAATTACATTAAATATAATCAACTAATTTATGAAGATCAAATCAGGTATATTACATATTTATGCGAAATTGCCAATCGTTGTGATGTATTTAGGTGCAACACAATTCATTTAACCTATTAGGATGGGCAGCCAAATGCAAACAATACATTTGATTTAAGTAGGCAATGTCACTTTGGCCTAATTACTTGATAACGGAATTTGCCCTCTCTTGTAGGCCTGGGATGCAACACGTAAATAGGCTTCATCTAGACTCGGGAGCATGATTTTATCTTTTTACAATATGAGTCATATGTTCACTCTATCAAGTACCTGTATTGTCATTAGGTGAATACGATTTAGATAGCTATTTGCAATCTGACAGCGCTTACTGTTGCTTGCAGGGAGGGGGGTGTCTATGTCGGTGTTGGTAAGCCACGTCGATTCCGTTTCTCTGGTCCAGCTCTCATGATACCTTGGTTCAATAATAGTATCCGCCCGGCTTCCTCCACAACCCATTGAAATATCATCCACAATACGGCTCGCAAGTGTCAAATATATTGACACGGAACGCTAAACAGGTTATGGTTTTCGCCCTACGCCAACAAAGACATCTTCCAAGCTGCTTTTCTCTGCCTGTACATTGATGAGGAGCTCTCGCGGAACGCGTGTCTTGAAGCAAGCAAACCTCATATCATCTGCCAATAATGAATTATTTAATTACATGCGTCACCACACGCGGGTAAAATTTAAAGTATCACGAAAAAATAACAGTGAACCAACTGACGAATTCCGCACGAATTTGATGCAAGGCAGGGCCATATGAATATCGTTATTCATTTTGACATTTATTTTTGACATTTTGTCAAATAATATTGACATTACAGTATTTGCACGTACATCGTAACGTCATGGGACCACACATCTCAGAGTATTGCATCGCAATGACATCTGCTTAACATTACTTGTAACTCAGATGTGTGAACTCTTAAACAATTATCTATTTCTATACAAATGAACATTCATTGAATAAAGACACCAAGGACCTTTAATACACAAAATAACAATCTGCTTATTTCTTTGTGTCAAAAATAAATAGTGCGTTATTTGATCATTTTTCCAGTTGTCTAGAACCTCTATTCCATATTATGTGTTTATAAACTATGTAATTGGATGCACCTCTGCGTAGAGTGGCAAGTTATTCAAAAATTATGTAAACAATATTAAGCAAATTCAAAAACAAGTCCCTGCACAGAGTATATGGAAAATTTCTCACTTACACCACAATGCAAAAAGTGAAAAAAAGAGGTATTACAAGAATATTAAGAGATAAGAGAGCAATCACATGTAATGTGAAACAGAAAATGGCGTTGGTTTGTGTGTGAGAGAGAGAGAGAGAGAGAGAGAGCGTGAATGAAAGCTTGATCATTTCACATTAAAACACAATGAAACTAAGGGCAATACTTTAGAATAAAGGAAGGTAATATGTCTAAAGTTTGAAATCAAGCAGATTGCAGTCAATCTTGTAGTATACATAAGGGTAGTATTCCTGTTGGCTAAGGTTTAGACCGGGGATGTCCATTGAAGCCTGGGAGGAGGAGCATACATGAAAGAAAGAATAATAATTTCATTAGGGACCGGGAGACAACTAAGAGCGTAACATATTTTGATTTTAGCAGATATTCCAGGACCAAAGGAGTAAGACGTACGTCAATGACAGCTGCACTGCTATCCAGGTGTTTGTATAAGTCATTGAGAACTTCCCGGAGCTTCTTCATGTTTTTCTTGTTGGGTTGTAGCAACATGGCTTGAAAGTTGACTGGCAGCCCATACCTGGAAGCAAGAACCAGTGCATTTTAATGGGAAAGCAAGCACTGCAACAACCTCTGCATGTTTATTCTAATTATTGATTTTTGATTTCAATATCGTTAATAACACTTTTATTTATTGAGATTCATCTGCATTAGTTATTCTAAAGTTTGGTGTTTTTTTTGATTACAGATCAATACACCAGACACTTTGCTTGATGTATTAATGCTGTCAAATCTAGATTATTAATGACCTAGGCAGAGCAATCAATCATGTCAAGAGAACATTGAGAAGTAAAGAAAGAATACACAATGCCTGATACATCCCACAGAGACAGAGTACGTTGGTAGAGATAGAGTTGCTCCTTAAAGTTCTCACCGCAGAACTGACTCCACAAACACTCGTAGGGCTTTTATATGGATCCAGGCAATAAACCCCTCACTGAAGTTCACTTTCAGCCATCTAACCAGAGGCCCCTATATAAAATGTATTTAGGTCATTCAAGACATCTGAGCAAGACAACAAAAACTAACATTTTGCATTTACAGTAACAAATTAAGCTTGCCTGTTTACCCAAACGAAAATGTCAAAGTAACAAATTAAAGCAAATGTTGTGATGTCTCTATATTAAGTAGCTTCTGATTATGTACAGATACAAAGTGAAAAAATAGACATACAAATTGTTTCTTCTTATCCGTGGACAAACGCGTCATCTCTTCTTTGTCTGCCTTCATCTCCTCCTCGTTGTACTGGAATTCACGCACTGTAAACCTTTTTCAAGATAAACCAGGGGTGGAATTTAATATATTTTCATTAGACCTTTCTGTGCCATTTGCCTTTGTTAATTAATTCCTGCAGCAATTTTCAGTAAGCATGAGGGAAATGTAATATTGTTTATGTAGTAACAAGAATAAGAAGTTTTACTTTGACTGCGTTTCTTTACACCATCAACCAGTTGGAATGTGACAGACAGACACAGTCAGTCTCCAAGTATTGGAGAACATTCAAGTCCTAACAAGAACGTCGTTGATTTTCATGTGCATTTTACTTGACTGTTATTAACCATCTATGAAATTCCTAAAATGTTATTACACTTTAATTACAAATATTTCTAAAGAAATTAATTGACACATGCTAGATGTTCAACAATCAACAATTCCCACTGTTTAGCAAAATAGGCTTAATGATTTTTTGAAAACTTTTTTGAATAATGAAAAATCCATGTAAAGTGATAACATAATATCAATGTTGATGGTAGGAGATTATTTTGGCTCAACATCACTTACTTGCATTCTCTGGCCTTGTGTTTAAAGTCATCAATGGCCTTTCTGAAGAGAGTGACACTGAACAGTCCACTGTCATGGTCCTCAAACAGAAGACTGTGGGGGGGGGGGGGGGTAGGTGGGGTAAACAGCTCATGTTTTCAAAGCATATAATGTATAGTTTGTCAAGTTGGAAGTCAATGAATGACAAGTGCCATTTACAGAGTACCAGTGTGGCAATTGCAGTTTTGTCACATAAATCTGAATTTTGTCACATTTCACAACACAAAACCAGTGCATGAAATATGACCAGACAATCCAGACAACAGAAAACGCAGGTTACTCTTTCTGTCTGGCAAAATATTCCACTTATCCAAATCTGAAAGAGTTTTTTCTTGGACATAAATCTACCATGAGTGATCCTATTCTTTTATAATAATACATTATATTTATAAAGCGCTTTTCAAAAC
This sequence comes from Galaxias rostratus, assembly GCA_036024795.1. NCBI lineage: Eukaryota > Metazoa > Chordata > Actinopteri > Galaxiiformes > Galaxiidae > Galaxias > Galaxias rostratus. Next base: position 8,839 of record JAVQJS010076875.1, read on the forward strand.
ATTCAAAGACGAAGAATATGCGCTATTATGTGAATAAAGTTTGCTGGGTAACAATTTAATTTCTGTCTGCAGTATCAGGCAAACAACTAGATATATTCCTGATTTGTACAGGTTTACAGAGCATTTTGTTTTGTTATTTTGTTTTCGGATAGTCTCTTTGCAAGGATCAAAGACTTGATAGAACATTAATTTATTTAATATTCAGACATATCAATGCATCATGACTTAACATGCTAAAAATATCTATATAAGTATTAGATTTGTTATAATTATTGTAAATTTCCCTTTTACCATAAATAAGAATTAAGATGGCCAAAGATGGACATTATGTCCAACAGATCTATTTAGGGTTGTATTGATACTTACTTGGTGGAACGTGGAACAACCATCTCAGCTAAAGTCTCATAAGCTTTCTGCCAGTCTGCATAACTTGTCCTAAAGAGGATGGGATTGGGAATCTTGTCAGTCGCTTAAAAACATCTAATAGTTATTTAGACAACAAAAATAAAATAATCTATAATAAATTATAACTCCTTAAAAGTCAGCGCAGTTAATACTCACTTAGGGACAACTACAAGCATAGTGATAAGATATTCGGAGTCTAGCACAAAGTCTTCTTTTTTCACTATGTCAGCCAGACTCCTTGTCAACAAGCTCCCCCTGATGGGCAAGTAATACAATTGCATTGTATGCATGGAATAGTACGAACACAAAATGCGTTTACATTTGGTAGAAACAATATCTCTATTAACTTTGGTCTTATAAATATTGTTACTTACGCATTCTTTCTCTCCAAGTTTTGAAGGTTGCCCTTAAGGTTATTGTAAGATGATGCTCTAGCTTTCAGGTCATTGTCAATTTGAGTGACTTGCTATCAGAAGGTACAGTATAAAGGTAAAACACCAAGCAATTTATTAATAATGTTATAACATCTTTTTTAATAGTCTGCAACACCTGTAATTCTAAAAAAATATGTATATTTATTTTTTCCGATTTGTGTTGACCGACTGGCAAAGATGCAGAGCACTGAGGATGTCTTTTTTCCACCACACTGTACCTTGCCAATGATCTCAGATATGTTTTTGAGGGACTGCTTGATAGGATACTTGGCCATGTCCCACTGGAATCTTGTAACATAAGTCACCAGATCAACTGGCATGGAAATAAATCAGATCAGACCTTTATTAATTTAAAGACTCATAGGGCATACAAAAATGTAAACAACATACCACAATAACATTTACAATAATGGCTGCCAAAACGGATCTTTGAACACATTTTGACAGGCGAGTGATGTACTGTAGTGTGGAACTTACCTCCATTTGCCAGCAAGTTCTCCTGAACTTTGTCTCGGCTGTCTTCCAAAACATCTGCCATGTACTGGGACACCTTCTTCACAACACTACATGATAGCACGTTTAGGAGAAACATGAGTACATCAGTTGGTTTATTGAGATGTATCATAATTCATTTTAGACTTTTAATAGTAACTAATACCATTTAGTCTTTGTTTGTGGATTTTAGAAGAACACGATAAACCTCTGTGAATTTTCAAATTACCTCTCCACAAAGGTGTCTAATTTTGCTAGCTCATCAGACAATCCTACTAAGACATCTAATGTTCCAACCTGTTAAGAGAGTAAGGACACAAAGTAAGTATCCTTCATTAAAAAGCTTTAAACACATAGCCTTTGTTGCAACCATCCTTTACTCTTATAGTTCCTCCAGTATAGTCTACATGCTCTAGTAACAGTAGCTACATTATATTTTCAGCTGTGTATAGTCTAGTAAGCATAATGTGCTTTGACCTTGAGGTCCGGTACATTAAATTTGTTGTTGGTGGAAAGATTGTTGGTGCGGGTAGTGGCAACCATCATCTTGTCCCATGTTTGCTGGCAGGTCTTTTCCCCAGGGGCAGAAATCAACCAGAATTCAGTCATGGCAGCTGTTGGAAGGAGTTAGTTGTCAGTGCACAAGGCCTTGGATATGGAGAAGTCACTGGAAGAGAAAACAGAAGTAGGGCACATGAGAAAGAGTACACACATCCCAGAAAGTTTTTTTTTGTTGCAATGAGTATGTGTGACCAACTAACTTATTATCAGTTTTTGAGAAGCTAAAGATAAGCAATTCGTCTGTATCTTGGTCATCCAAACATAATCCATTCCAACATCACCAATATGCTCTTAAATCTTTTCAGTTCCAAAAACACCTAGACACTATTCCACACTCTTGATGTATGTCACAAACTTCCGTCTACTTCCGACAGTGAGACGATGCGGGCTTTCTGTCCGGTTAATGTGAAAGACACAATTAAACTATGTTATCGAGAATTCTGTACAAATAAATGGATTTTCAATCAGAAGAATTCGCAAGCTTACACTAGAACATTGGTTCTTAACTTGGGTTCGATCGAACCCCAGGGGTTCGGTGAATCAGTCCCAGGGATTCGGCGGAGGTAAAGACACTAACTGTGCGTGTCCTTTCCGTACGAACGGTTCGTTGAAGGGTTCGAAGGGTTCGGTGAACGCGCGTATGAAACTTATGGGGTTCAGTACATCCAACAAGGTTAAGAGCCACTGCACTAGAAGTAGAGGCTACCTAATGCAGGCCAGTCACGACAGTATCAATGGTGAAATTCTACACTTACCAATTTATTTAGTTGGTTAGATATTGGACAACACGATGAAGTGCAGTGTAAATTGATAAAAAAAAATGTTTACGTATTGCTAGAACAATATCAGCTTGTTTTAATTCAGAGGTCCTTCAAGCGAGCATCATATTAGCAGTCAGCTGATCGGATGACAAGCCGTGCAAATGCGCATACGCTAGTGCGCAGAAAAACTTATTTGGGATGCGAATGTCTCTCATCACCGACCTCTGCTGGATGAATGACATGACTGTGAAATTGCAGTGTGGAAGATGTCTTTGTGAACTTGATCTTTAACAGGTGGTCCGGATCAGACTGATTTAAAAACGAAACAGGTCGATATATTTTGATAGCGTAGTAAAACAAAAATATTCTTCTTAAAAAGTCAGTTATATAATATCAGCAAATGTCTCCAAATCATTGTTAGTGTTGGCTATTTTAGTTTAGTGCATCATAGCAATTGATATTTTATGTATATTTGAACAATTAATGTTCATAATCTGAACAGTATATTGTGGGTTGTCTGCCATCACGATGAGAGAGAGAGACATAACATGTGCCACAGGATTTGTATACATTACATTACAATTAACATTACAATAGTCAGCCTCCAGAATACTAACAACCTGTGAATGAGGGAAGTCAAGTTAAGTCAAATATATTAGTATGGCACATTCCATTCAAAAAGACCATTTAAACTGCTTTAAATGAGGCGAGCAGGCTCATACAAAGCAATACATTAAATAATAAATAATCAAATAAAAAAATAATTACAAATAAGTGAATTCAAGAACAATAAAGAGAACATAATTCAGTAGCTAAAAAGGGAAAATGTGCACGTTTTTATTTGGTTTTGAAAGTAGTCAGGAGAGAAGCATAGCTGCGTTTCAATTGTAATTCCACTTCCCCTCATTTACTTACTATGGAAACCCTTGAGGGACTTTATTCAAATACAAACTTAAAACTGCAAATGCACCCCTTCAATAGCATTATCACTTTTCACATTTGTATGTGTTATTTGAGACAAAATGTAAATGAAAATGCAGT
>JAVQJS010076897.1:0-12278 GCA_036024795.1 Galaxias rostratus
GCCCTGTGATGGACCGGCGACTTGTTTTGCTTATTTTTGTTTACTTTGTACAGCGTCTTTGAGTGTTTTGAAAAGCGCTTTATAAATATAATGTATTATTATTATTATTATTATTATATTATGTTGTTGGCTCTTAAAAGAAACCCTTGGTTCGGTGTTTGCTCTTCTTGTTGACCAGGTGGTTTTCAAAGTGTGTCCTGCAGAACCGTGGTCAGGAAATCATGGATGGCCTGAAGGTGGCGCTGCAGGGTGAGCCCCATGTTGAACACAAGCTCTGACCTCGGACTCTAACCGAAAATATCTTATTTAGCATATTTCATCTTTTGTAGAGTGAGCCGCAGTCTGATTATTTAACAAATAGTTCTTAAAGGCTGTTGTTGCCTGCTGTATCGCTTGTGTAGGGCATGTCTTGTGCATTGGAAAGACCCCCCCCACACACACACACACACACGGACGCACACTCACACTTTGGTGAATGGCGTGCTTGGGTGGTTTGTCCAGGTGCTCTGAAGGCGTGGCTGAAACACAACAAGTGCCTGCCCTCCCGCATCATCGTCTACCGGGACGGGGTGGGAGACGGACAGCTGCAGAGCGTGGTCGACTACGAGGTGCCCCAGATCATGGAGTCCATCAAGACCATGGGGCAGGACTATGCGTAAGACAGCCACTTCACGTAGACTTAACAGGTAGCTAGTGATACGCTATGTATGAGATGGCATTGGGTTTAACACACCACCGCTACCAGGTGCCCAAGATCATGGAGTCCAGCCAGACCATGGGGCAGGACTGCATGAGACAACACCTCACCTAGTGTTCAACAAACTAACTGTCCTATGTATTAGATGGCATTAGGTTTGATACACTTCATCTACCAGGTGCCCCATATCACCTGACTCCATCAAAATTATGTGTAGAGATAAGCAGGGATTTGATTTGCATAGATAACTAGGTATCTATATGTACCTTTTTTCATTATGTGGTCTAGTTTTCAAATGATATCAGTTAGTTAAGTGGATCACCAACTACTTATTTCAAATCAGGTAATCGGTAATAGTTATTCAACAAAACCGGGTGTAAAAACCATAACCTTGATCTGAACCCGACAAGCACAGCTTGGTTTTGAATAGTTGACGACAATGATGATGTTCCCTGTCCTAGCCCCAAGATGACCGTGGTGGTGGTGAAGAAGAGGGTGAGCTCCAGGTTCTTTGCCCAAATCGACGGGAAGCTGGCCAACCCTCCTCCTGGGACCGTCATCGACACGGAGGTCACCCGCCCAGAGTGGTACGCTACCGGCACCCTCTACCCTCCATACTGAGTGGCACGCTACCGTCACCCCCTACCCTCCATACTGAGTGGCACGCTACCGGCACCCCCTACCCTCCATACTGAGGGGCACACTACCAGCACCTGGTTGTTAGTGGTCTCTACCCTCCATACTGAGTGGTACTCTAGAAGTTCCTGGTTGTTAGTGGTCTCTACCCTCCATACTGAGTGGCACGTTACCAGCACCTGGTTGTTAGTGGTCTCTACCCTCCATACTGAGTGGTACTCTAGCGGCACTAACAGTGTGACAATGGTGCATGACTAAATATAAGAGGCCTATTTGTTCAGACTGAAGGCTTTACCGAACGCCTACCCCTCGTGTCCATAGTTATTTGATTAGTCCACACTGTAGATGGATAGCTCCGCCCCTCCCGTCACCCAGGCTCGTTCTCTGTCTGCGTCCAGGTACGACTTCTTCATCGTGAGCCAGGCCGTGCGTATGGGCAGCGTGTCGCCCACCCACTACAACGTGGTGTACGACAGCAGCGGCCTGAAGCCCGACCACATGCAGAGGCTCACCTACAAGCTGTGCCACATGTACTACAACTGGCAGGTGAGTTCACCACCGTCCCTGGGACCTTCTTTAACATGTTTTAAAAAAAATTACGTTTCCATCGCTCTAAGTCCGCCTGCTGTCTGGCTTCGTCTGGGACGTGCCAGTGAAGGAATAACGGTTGACAGTTTGTTTGTGTTTTTTCACCAAACTCGTCGTTCTGTACGGTGACCGTTGCCCAGCAATGCAATGTTTGTGGGCCCTAAGTGTGAGAACAGGCCCTCGATGGCGGTTGTGTATTCATTCCGGTTTGCTTTGCTCACTCAGGGGATCATCCGGGTGCCGGCGCCCTGCCAGTACGCCCACAAACTGGCCTTCCTGGTGGGCCAGAGCATCCACAGGGAGCCCAACCTCAACCTGGACGATTACCTGTACTACCTGTGAACGCCCCCGCGACCAGCCCCTCCAGACGTCCTCGTTGGTATCTTTATTTACATTGAGGGAATTAAGTCAAAACTTGCACCTTTTTGAGAAAAAAACCCACTATGCTCTTATTAGGAAAATGTATTTACAGAACATTTATGACAGTTGGAATTCTGAAGTTATTGTTATTTGAGGGTGGGTGAGGTGGGGTGTATTGGAGCATTTTCTTAATGCTGTTTTATGCGTCGAGTTTTATTTGAAAGTGTTTGAGCTGGCCATGTTGTTTCGGTGCAGAGTTGTTAAACGTATAAATCTACCCCACAATCAGGTTGCTTGAAACTCTTTAGTTGTCCTCTAAATGGCTGTTTACCTGCGTCCACCGTAGGGAGGACAGGTTCAGCCCATCGCTGGCATATGTCACCTTAAGTTAGCAGCAAGGAGAAGTTTCCTTCTCCTCTGTCGATACTGACCTTTGATTTTCGCTGTGAAGTACTGTCCAAATTCCAAGCTACACGGGACATTTCTTTGGTTGTACGTTCATCTTTTTTGATTTTATATTTTATAAGGGAGGGGAAAATGATAATGTGTCACTGCTGTATTGTTTTTATGTAGATCAAGTTCAGTTCTGAAATTGGCAATGAAGTAAACACACACAAAAAAGTCTGCCTTGTTTTCTGTCCTCCCTAGATGTCCAGGTCTTATATTAGTGTCCTATTGCAATGGAAAACTAAACAAATGTGCCCCTATCAACACTATTTTATATGGCTTAATGGTACAAGTTGTGTTATGTCCTAAGAGCTTATAAATAAGCACTACCAACATTAAAAAATATCAAATTTATTTGATTTAAAAAAAAATGCACATGCACACCCACACAATATTTTTTTTAACCAATATAGGCTGAAGTTCTTTTCATAAAGCTAGCACACAATTGCAGAAATTGAAACATGGTTTTGAAGACACCCATGGGGAAAGCTTGCACTGTTTGATTATAAAGTTTAATGTACAAAAAAGGCAGTTTGAAAATCAAGTATAAACATTTAAAAACAATTTACAAATGGACAAAGTACATACAAAAAAGAACCAACAGTCAAACTGAATTGAAGCAATGACTGACAAACATGGTTCATGAATTGTCATGAAGAGATTAACATTGTGTCTTCCTTTAGTTTTTTTTCTCTCTATCAATTTACTTGGCTGAGAATTGTACAGAAAGTTATATGGAATGCTTTTCAGACATTCTTTTTTTGGCAGTCTCAGTTCAAATCTCGCGTTGTAAGAAAAATATAATTTCTAAGTGAATGGAGTGATGACATGTAGAACGGAAATCCACAAGGAGGAAGGAAGGGAAGCCATGGGGAAAAGGTTTCATTTCACTTACAAAGTCAAGACCAGACACAGGGACACCTTGCACTATCCTCCTGGGTATCAGCTTGGATAAATACATTTGCTTGCAAGTAATTATACATTCACTACTATAGTTAGGTGTTGAGATATTACCAATACAGTACTTATAACCTGTGCCACCACAAAAAAAAAAAGAATGGTGTAAAGGAATCAGAGATAGTTGACATGAGTTTTACTCCATGCATATTTGCTATATTTAGGGGTTTGCAATGGAGGTAGGCTTGTGTCCAGTTGAGAACATGTGGGAACTCGGACCCTTCCAGCTGTTATGTATTTTGTAGCTCAAATGACAACATTCTCATGCTGTTCAGAATCAAAGTTTGGATAAAATAAAAAGGGGTAACGTTACCATGAAACCGGAGGAAGATGATGGAACACAAATCTATTATGATGCTCTGTCGCCGTCGTGTTTGGATTTACCAGTCTCGGAAGCCTTTTGAGTGGAATCGGATTGCCTTCATAAGGTTTGCTAGTCATTGTTATTTTTACTTTGAACTAAATTAAATAGCAGTATTTACTTTAAATAACAAAGACATCCCGGGTTTAAACTGACTTTAAAAGTTATGTCTACTTCCTAATAACAATACATTTTTGAAATGGAATTGCATCATATTCTTTTTTTGTTGGATGGTAGCTACAAGAGGGGACAGACTACAGTATACTACTCTTCTTTTGAAAAAGGTCGTCTTGGACATATCTACACCTTTAAACCTTTTGACTGATAATACAAGCAAACACATGGACGCATACACAACATACAAACTTTGCAAATAAAATAAATCAAAACCATTGTGCATTTTTAATAAGGCAAATACATGGAGGTTGGTTTCAACTAGGCATTTCATGACCTCTTAACTACTGAGAGAATAACTTTGAATCTTTACCGTAGAAACCCTGACTTCTCTTGAATGTGCTTGTTTAGTCTGTTTTACGGTTTTAAAAACAAATGCTTCATTACGAATTCACATGTCAAGAAAACGTCCCTCGTTCTGTCATAAGGTGCCTCATCGTCACGAGCCTAGTAGAATGTTAAAACCAGACAGCAGAAGCAACTTATTCTGCAACCTTTCACTTTTTTCTTTTCAAACGCTGCATATTAAAAGTACTGCATGCTACAGGCAAAAAAAAACAAACAACGAAGGCCATCACTTTAATTTAAAATCAAATCAATGGGCTTGGACCGGGTAAAGTTAGGATGTAAAGGATCGGTTCATTTAAATGTGCTTTGAGCTAAACATGCAAACCCTCGCTCAAGTCCAGCTGACTCCCAAGCTGCTTACACAGGAAGCAAGAAGGTCAAAGTCAGTGTGCCTCTCTGGGTTGGTCCCTATTCAAACCACAGCGGTGGGGTTCTGGGAAGTAGGCCTTGGTCACCTTGAGCCCTCAGCTGTGCGGTCGTAACGTCTCTAAAGTAAAACGCGCTCTGAGTTTAGTCTTGATCCGTTCTCCTGTCAATAGTCGACCTCTTTTCGGGGGGTTATAAACTGCTATGACCGTCAAAACATATCGGCATTTCTGAAGTTCAATTCCAAGACAGAATCGCAGAGCATGATGGAGCTCATAGCGCTATATTTTTTGGGGAGTTAACGGCAAACGTGAGGGCACTGCGTGGGCAATGCGTCGTGTGCGCTCCGGTCATTAACTTCCCTCCAACGACAACACGTACGGAGACACTGGTGACATGTAGTCACTAGTACCAGATTTTACTGTGTAGGTTAAGAAGAGCCCATTGAGTTAATGTATATCTATGTCCAGTCCTGTTCTTATTGCTGCCATGAGGGCAAATGTCAACCAACCAGCAGACGTCTTGCTATGAAGCGTAGTACTCGAAGCCTAAAGCATGAGGTTGTCTGAATCATGATATGAACTTTCACTGTGTTCGTTTAAAATATATAACATGATCAGATAACAAAATACAGATTCTAATATACAACAATGGATGTATAAGAATATAGAAATTTGCCAAACTCACGTTTGGCATTTGTAGAGTCCTCATACACATATATATGATAGTGCACATATCTATGCACTATGCGTATATATATATATATATATTGAGATAGATATTTTCTTTCATTTTTCTCCATGGAGTTCAAAAAGCAGAGGAAGGTACATTGTTTATGACCGATAGGTTATTTTACAGTCTTTTGAACAGCGTCTTGCCTTTGAAGAGCACTCCTCGTTCCTTTCACGGTGGACATGTTGACCGGACTGCCCTACCCCACGGTGTGAGTGGGCCCTGAGCCCGGGATGTGTGGGCGGCAGTTCCACCGGGCGGGACCGGCTGACGGAACCTAACAGGGAAACCCGTAAGGGATAGTTCAGCGGGGGTTACCGTGGCTGCCAGCGTTCTCTTTATTTTCCCTTCCTTCCTTTTCTTTCTTTCTTTCTTTCAGCCAAATACTCACTCAACCACTCCGTCCTACTCCACTTTAGGTCCAACAGAACCACCCGTTCAGATTCTTTGATTCTAGCTTCCGGGAGGATTGACCTGGGGTTTGTCAGGATCGTTGTGTTTTCTAAGGTGTGTCGTAAAGTTTAACTTCCTCGTTCCTCACTTGATTCATCTCTATGTATGTACAGCCATCGTCTGTGTCAGGCATAGATAGACTCCGTGTTCAAAGGGGGGGCGGCATTTTGCCAGTGGCAATGGGCTGGCTCTTTCACACAAATATACAGATACAGCTGCACGGTAATTACAAAATGGGGACAGATGACAGTCTTGTGTATATTGAAGTATTCATACAACTGGGTTACAGAGAGAAACAACAAATTACTGAATATTCCTTCATTGTAATCATGGGCTAAAAGGCTGACTTGAAATTGCACTTAGGAGAGAGATCATTAACTAAAATTGTTGGCTTTGTCTGAGAAAATAGTGGTAGTAATACTTTTCCAGTCCAGATCAACAAAAAAAAGAGGTCTTCACATAGAATGGTTTATAGCTTATATAAAGAAGGGTTATAAAAAGTTTTTGAAATTACCGGTTTTGTAGCAATGAAGCTTGGATACTTCATAAAGGTTGTTGGGGTCTATTCAACCTGCTTTAAAAAAAGTTACATTTATAAAACCGGTTAAAAGCAGTTCAATAGTAGTCAAAAATGTAATTATATGACTAAGATGGGTACCTTTTTTTACAAAATGGAATCCAAAAAACGATGGGGTTTGTTTTTTTACTGCGTTTTTTACGTCATTCTGTATAAGAATAGGTGCACCCCACACACAACTTAACAAGTGTCTCAAGGACTGTGCTTTTGCATAAAGATTGTCAATTGTTTAGCGAGAGAAATCCATTTAGTATGTGTGTCTCAAACAGTATAGTTTAAGTGTGTCATTCTCAATGTGTTTAAGTGTGGCAGGGTGCACTATTTCAAGAAGAAAAGTATTATTCAAAATGTAGGGGGTTCTGGGAGGTGGTGGGGGTATTTAAATGTAGTGTTTTCTCTTTAGGGTTGAAGAGAGAGTGGGAAGGGTGTGCAACGACGGCCTTTTAACCTCTCATGAGTTACGTCAGGAGATCTATGGTGTGAGACGGACATCGTAATGTACAACACTCAGAGAAACAACTGAAGATATCATGCTGCTTCCAGTCTAAAGCACTGGCTAGAGTCCCTGATCCAACGCTGAACAAAGCCAAGATGTCAATACAGAGGGACTATTTGAACTTTTGTTTTAGTGACGTATAGCAAAATACGTCTCAGAGAAATATGTCCCCAAAAAAAAAAAATCTTAAATCAAAACAAGGAAAGGTCAAAAAATTCTAACCGAAACACTTGTTGTTTTTCCAACTGAACTTGGTGCTAACTGTATGCATTGACAACCACTACGCTACAGTCAACCCTGGTCTCTGCCTTAGAGGGGAGGAGCTTCATAGCGGTATCATCAGTTGTTCACTTACGTGCTGGCCACTGAACCCCTAAGGTGTGAAATGAACACTCTTCTTCTGTGGTGCCAAGCAGGTGAGAAAAAAAACAAAAAGGAAATAAAGAAATAATATATATGCAGTGATGGCATTTCAATAACATCTGCACTATGAGATGTGACAAATCATAAAACGACAAAAGGAATTTCAGATGACTCCTGTTGATATTCACACATCAGTTGCATTATTCATTTCAACACAATCCTCTTTATAACAAGATATTTACAGCTATTCATATAATAACTTATAATTATACTCTGATGGCAACATAATATGCTATTGGATGTATTTTCGTGCTATTGTACAATAGGCATATACAAAACGAGGCTTTTGTGGAGCAATACCAAAGTTGTACTGTTCCGTGGTCGTATTTTGTTTTTTTCTCTTATCAAAAAGGATCAAGGAGACTTCATGCGTCCTTCATGCTGAGACGGACCATAACACATGTCCTCTTCCAACACATCAAAACTATTTACTCTATAAGAAAGTATCTTAGATCAAACACATATAATATTCATAAAGCATTTATTACAATGCAAATAAATAATAAGAATAGTGCCAAAAAATAAAAACATTGTTCACTGACGTTTTTTGTTTTCTTTTGGCAGACGTTTCACAAACAGGTGAATGAAACCATCTCCCTGCTTGTTCCGCCTGCCTGCCATCTCTGTATTCTCTTTGAGAATGCTTTGTGTCAATAGTTGATCCAAGTATTTTACAATGCATAACGTAACCTCCCTCTTTTCATATAGCATTGAACATCAAAAATAAAAATGACCTCTGCCATGTATTTCTTTTATCGTCTTTTTTTCTACATATATTCATATATAATTATGATCATATTAATAGTCGTCATAATAATAATAATCTGTGACATTTACAGCAACAATGCTCTCCAAAGTCACATTTCCCTGTTTAGATCCTTCTTCCAGACATGGGAAACACACGACAGAACAGCACGACAGAAACTCAACACTGGAGCGGAGAGCAAAGGAGAGAGAGAGAGAGAGAGAGGGCATGGAAGAGAGGTGGGGAAAAAAGAGGGAGAGAAAGAGAAACGGATGAGAGAAAGACGGGCTAGCACTGCGAAGGAGCATGTACCCTTTTGGTCTTGATCCTGGCCGCGGGGTCCTGATGGGGGTATCGCGAGGACGGACTGTTGGTGAGGAACACCTCCACGTCGTCAGGCACTTCTTCGAGAAAGTTGGAAGGAACGAGGCCCCTGTGTCCGTTAAGTTCCCCCTTCAGACGGTCGTCGCAGAGGAAGTAGAGACAGCCAATCAGTGACGGAGAGAGGAGAAGTGGACCAATCAGTGACATCGGGAGGAGGGACGTCCGTCACAGAAGAAGAGAGACAGCCAATCAGTGACAGAGGAAGTAGAGACAGCCAATCAGTGACATAGGGAGGAGAGATGTCCGTCACAGAGGAGGAGAGACAGCCGATATGTGATGGAGGAGAGACAGCCAATCAGTGACAGATGGAGGAGAGTGGACCAATCAGTGATAGGGAGGAGAGACGTCCGTCACAGAGGGAGGAGGGACATCCATCACAGAGGAGAGACAGCCAAGATGTGATAGAGGGAGGAGAAATGACCAATCAGTGACCGGGGTTAAGAGAGCCGTCCGTCACAGAGGAAGAGAGACAGCCAATCAGCGACAGAGGAGAGGCGATTTAACAGTGACACAGGGAGGAGAGGCAGCCAATCAAAGACACAGGGAGGAGAGACGGCCAATCGGTGAGGAGCAATGGGGACGTTCAATGCCATCGACGGTGAAACTCCCCCTTATCATTGTTCTCCATTTCATCAAAAGCACTGTTCTCCATTTCATCAAAACTAGTAACGTTCTTTTACAATAATACAATGAAATACAAGGATATTTAATCCTTAATAACACTGAAGTGTAAAGTACATAGATCACATTACATTTGAATACACTGCTATATATACACACACTAGTAAATAGATATGATACATTATATTAAATCTAATGTACTTCCATCCATCCATCCATTAGCTATACCGCTTATCCTATGCAGGGTTGCGGGGGTTACTTACATAATGAATCATTCTGATGTACTTACATAATAAAATCCATCCTCGTCTATTTCACCGAAAACCGTGATGACGTCGCCGGCACAGAAAGTCAGTTCAGCCTGTCAAATAGAGGAGACACTGTCACTCTTTGTTTAACATTCTATCACATGAACACCCTCTGTGTACAAACGCACGGTGCATTCAGCAGGGATTGGATATGAAGTGTGAAATGCTGGGCTTCCTGTGGTCCAAACCTTCCAGATGCATTGTGGGTCTCAGCGTCAAATCCCAGGCCATCACTGACCGACTCGCTCGCAACCGGTCGAATGCATCGGCAATTTTTGTACTCGTTTATTTTGAAAACCACGACTCTATGAAGAAGAGATTGCATCACGTACAGGAGGGATGTGATTCTCTCTGTCCACCGCACGGGGTCTGGCTAAGGTCTCGCAACACATTCCAAACCAAACGGTAGGACCCGGGCTACAACGACGGCGCCGAGGGGGTTTCAAACGTTTGGATGAGTTGCGGTGCGTTTGATTCGACCTGCCGGCAGACACCCCGCGGCCAAGGCCTGGTGGAAGAGCCGGACGTGGGTTGGCGACGCCAAGTCGAATCAAGCCCCTCCCCGTTTGTCATCAAAACATTTGAAACGCGTTCCAATACAAATCTATCCCGGGTGTCCTCAACCACAAACACAGCAAAAACGAGGAGGAGGGAGAAGAGAAGGAAGAGGAAGAAGGGGGTGGATGCTGACTCAGGCAGTGCATTCTGTGATCAGATATGGAGGAAGAGCGAGGTGGGGGGGGGGCAACTCAGCAGAGGGGGCCTCCAGGAGGCTTGAACTCCAGGGCCGTGACCCCTAACCTCCGCCACAGGCTCCAAAGGGGGGGGGGGGGCGGGGGGGTCAGGAAGTGACACACAGTTACACACAGGGGCGCAGACAGGGGGCGCTGTCTCTTTCAGGCTCCCACTCACCTCTTCAGTAAGTCTGCCTCCACCATACTGGGGGCAGTGTGAACGGGTCAATAGAAAAGGTCAAAGGTCAGAGGTGGGGCGGCCAGCGGGGGCGGCACAAGTACAGCAACGGGGGTTGTTTCTACGTTGACCGGTTAGTGACTAGCGTAAGGGTAAGTGGTGAACATTTTAACATTCAGGAAAGAAACAACATGAGTTGCGAATCAAGCAGAGTTTTGGGTACTGAGCTAAACCGTGGTGATTTCAGATGGGTTTTGCTGTACTGATCTGAACTGGGCCGAACTCTGAACCGATTTGAGATTAGATTAGCAGTTGTGACAAATTATTATCTCTATAGAAACACTTTTATACATATACACACACAAACATAAATAAATATAAATATATACTGTATTTATATATTCTGGGTGCATTATGTAGACAGGGAAATTTCTTAATCTACACCAAAAACACTTACTGTTCTACATAACACACAGCTTGTGAGAAATACCTCGTCAAGTTTCATTAGAATTGTGCAAAAAAAAAGAACATAACAATGAAAGTGGTCAAATGTAACTTCAACAATCTACATTGGTCTAATTCAATAACCTGTGACGTGAGCTGGCACCTGCCCATTTCGAACGACAGCTTGCTGTTTTTTTGTGACAAGCGGTCATTTTAATTCTTGTGGTTTCTGAGTCACACACTGATACGCTGCACTGGGACTTGTCCTACTATGTGATACGGTACTATATAACTATATCAAATAGAATATGATAGGCGATCTATGATGTCATTAAGTGACTAAATCTCCTACTGTCCAAAAATATGCAGGCTGATTGGTGACTCTAAATTGTCCGTAGGTGTGAATGTGTGAATTGCCGTTTGTCCCTTTGTGTTGGCCCTGCGATGGACCGGCAACTTGTTTTGCGATACGTTTTTGTTTACTCTTACTTTGTACAGCGTCTTTGAGTGCTTTGAAAAAGCGCTTTATAAATATAATGTAGTATTATTATTATTATTACCTCCACGTCTACGTTTGGGGAACTCTCACGTGGGTCGTAGTCGTAGAGCGCCACCATCCTCCCTGTGGAGGACGGGTGTTGACGACCACTCCGCCTGTTCCTCTCTGTCAGGGGGAAGGGTGGGGGAGGGAGGGGGGGAGAGAGAGAGAGAGAGAGAGAGAGAGAGAGAAAGGGAGAGAGAAAGAACAGGAGGGAGAGAGACAGAGAGAAACCAAGAGAGAGAGATGTGGCGGGAGGGAGGCAGAGAGAGAGAGAGATGAAGAGGGAGAGAGGCAGAGAGACACAGAGAGAGAGAGAGAGAGAGAGAGAGAGAGAGAGAGAGAGAGAGAGAGATGGCCTGTCCACAGCCTAACGTGTCTAGGAGTTCTCTCCAGCAGCCCCGGTGTGGCTGGGCTTCATCATCCCCCAGCGTCGCTCGTCACCTCGACAGGGTGACAGCAGAGGTCAACAGCCTCTAGTCCAGGGCCCGTAGTGTTGGGCCTGTTCCTGACCAAGCTGATTAGCAATGGGGAGGGGGGGGGGGTCCATAGTTTGTGTTGATAATTCAACAAATAATTGTCTTTGAAAACGAATAGAATTGTTTGTGTCGCTACTCCTCTTACGCCCTTCGCTTTTCCTAGTAAGGTCCACAGCAGGAGGAGTGAAGCCGGGGGGGGGGGGGGGGGGCACGGGGGGGGGTGCCGGCCGGT
>JAVQJS010076903.1:0-12002 GCA_036024795.1 Galaxias rostratus
ACTATCTTCGTGTATGAATTTACGGATCATGGTTTTCAGGGTCTTATTGAAGCGCTCACAGAGCCCATCGGTGGCGGGGTGATAAACGCTTGTCCTAATTCCCTGAATCCCCAATAACCAAAAAAGCTCCTTCAGTGTACATGACATAAAGTTAGTGCTCTGGTCAGTGAGAATCGTTTTAGGGATTCCCACTCGGGAGATGACCGTAAACAGTGCTTGCGCAACACTCTTGGCCGAGATGTTACGCAACGGCACTGCCTCTGGGTATCGGGTTGCATAATCAATAATGACTAAAACAAATTGATAACCCTGTGCGCTTCGGTCTAATGGCCCAATGATATCCATGCCAATTCTTTTGAATGGCACTTCAATCAGTGGAAGAGGGCACAACGGGGCCTTTGGAAGTGCCGGTGCATTCACCAGTTGGCATTCCGAGCAGGACGCACACCACTTGCGTACTACGGCCTGGATCCCCGGCCAATAGAAACGGGCCATTATTTATTGTGACCCACAAATTCTTTAAGCCTTGCTTGGTCCAACAAATTACTAGCTGAAAGCATTGCAAGGAGGCGATTTGGAACGCAAGGTAAAGGTTGTAAAAGAAAAGGAAAAAGAATTTCAATCATACGTTTAAATTTTAAAATATGGAGGGAATAAGTGTTTTAATAGCACTGAACTCTCCAGACAAATCAACCCCATCAAGTCTCCTAATTTGTGCTCTGGCCACAGGAACACATGGATATGTCTTCCAATATTTATGTCTAACCCATTGTTAGTGAAGTATTTAAGTGGACAGAGGACAGCCTGATGGTGGTCTTCTGTCCCTCCAGTGGCAGACGGTAGTATAACATATTATATATATATATATATGCAGGTACAACTAAAGAAAATTAGAATGTCGTGTAAAAGTTGTTTTATTTAGGCAATTCAACATAAAAGGTGAAACCAATACATGTTATAGACTTATTACATGCAAAGTGAGATATCTCAAGCATTTCTTTGTTGTAATTTTGCTGATTAGGATTTACAGCTTATTAAAACCTCAAACCCAAAAACTCAGAAAATTATAATACATTGAAAAGCTTCAATGCTGTAAACTCAGGTAAGTACAGGTAAGTAATCCAGAACACCTACATTGGGGCCCTGAGCCTTTTGTGTCTTGTTTGGTTTCGATTAGATTAATTCACAATCATGGGGAAGACTGCTGATCTGACAGTTGTGCAGAAAACCATTGTTGACTCCCTGCACAAGGTGGATAAGAAGCAAAAAGTGATAGCAAAAGAAGCTGGGTGTTCTCAGAGTGTTGTCTCAAAGGACATTAATGGACAGTTAAGTGGAAGGCAGAAGTGTGGAAGAAAACAGTGTACATGTTGGAGGGATGGCCGCAGCCTGGAGAAGATGGTCAAGAAAGGGCCATTCAAAAATGTGGGGAACTTCAAGGGGTGGACTCAGGCTGGAGTTGCTGCTTCAAGAGAAACAACACACAGGCGGATGCTGGACATGGGCTTCAAATGTCAAATTCCTATTGCCAAGCCGCTCCTCACAAGCAAGCAACGCCAGCAACGCTCTTTTCTGATGAGAGCATCTTCTGCATCTCCTTTGGCAACAAAGGTCCCAGAGTGTGGAGGAAGACCGGAGAGGCGCAAAATATAAGATGCAAGACGTCCAGTGTAGTTTCCTCAGTCTGTGATGACTTGGGGATCCTTGTCAGCTGCTGGTGTTGGTCCTATGTGCTTTGTCAAGTGCAGCATAAACGGAGCCTTCTACCAGGACATTTCAGAGCACTTCATGCTTGCTTCAGCGGACCAGCTTTATAGACTTCATCTTCCAGCAGGACTTGGTTCCTGTCTCAGCAACCATGCTACTGCTGTGCTTGATTTGCCTGAAAACTCACCTGACCTGAACCCTATAGAAAATCTATGCCAAGAGAAAGCTGAATGGAAAGAGACCAAACAATAAAGAAGCGCTCATGGCCGCAATTGAAGTATGTTGGTCATCCATAACACTTGAGGTGTGCCACGAGCTGGTTGTATCCATGCCAGGCCAGATTAAGGCAGTCATTCATGCAAAAGGGGCCCCAACCATGTACTAAGTACAGATGCAAGACTTTACTTTCACAGGCCTGATATTTTTGTATTTAAAATCCTTTTTTGTAATGATTTCAAGAAATATTCTAATTTTCTGAGTTTTTGAATTTGAGTTTTTTTGGAGCTGCATGTCCTAATCAGTCTAATCAAAACAAATAAAAGCTTGAAAAACACAAGCTTCACAAATCACATACTATCTGTCTGTATAATCTGTCAATTTCACCTTTAAAGTTGTTACAGAAATACATGCACTTTTTCAAGATATTCTAATTTTGTAGCGTTGTACCTGTGTGTGTGTGTGTGTATATACATACATATATACATGCCGAGTCCCAAGTTACACTTTTTACCTGAAGTAAATACTGTAGCTGCCCTTACAAAGAATAAACTGTTGCATTCAGTATGCATTTAATTGGAACATACATTTTTCTGGCAATAATATAGACATTTTCCTCATACATTTGTTGTAAGCCTGTCATCTCTCTGCTTTCAAGGTGGCTCAGTCAACGTGGCAAGGTTTCCTCTTCACATCGGATAGTGGTTCGGCCCGGATGTACATACGAGGCCTTGAATTACACCGAGAGGACCAGTAGTGTTCTTGTTATCGATCAGCAATATATCATTTATGTGAGTGTTCTGAATGTTTGGAATGACAGAACCATTGGGACCATAGGGAATTTTTGTTTTAGTGCAAAGTTTTTTCTTATTTTTGTAAGTAATAAAATTAAAGCAGATCCGGGGACATATTTGAAACATTCAGTCCTAACGCCCACTGCACATCTCTAAAGAACAGCGACTGACCTAACATTGTTGTCATATACATTTGAATTGATCGATAATGATTTTTTAGTGATAGCCAGAATTCCAAAGATTTGAAAGTGTTTTTTATGTTCACTCCATTTGTGAAAGGCCACAGATCTTTTCACGTATTTTGCCCGCACCCATTAAAGACACAAACAAATGACTAACAGTTAGAGTATGGAACCAGGCAGAAATGGACCTCTTTATTGGGCATTTGACAATGAGAGATTGTTCAGACCAGACCAGTTCATACCATGCCCTCGTGCAAGAGATACCGCCAGGTGAAAGACCAGGGAACCAGGTGACAGGCAGGAGGACCAACAGAATGAAGTGGGCAGATCTAGCCTCACATCTTAGACAACATACTGTAAGTATTCCGTAAATATAATATGCAGATCCTAATCATTAGATTAAAAACACCTCAGTGTGAGAGACAAAATAACCAAAAAATTGCTTTAAGTTCCTATACAAACATACAAGCAAACAAAACGCTGGAATTAATAAAAGATGATATCAATACCCAAATGCTGGCAATAATAAATCAATACATCTATAGAGAATTTAGCTCCACTTTTCACTGTCTGCATCAAAATAATTCCTAGAATGAGCAGTCTGGAGAAGGAGGACCTGTGGAATGTCATTGTACAGTTTGAAGGTGAAATATCAGTAAATAAATAACCCCTTCAACTTTAAGACTCATTCTGGTCTGGTCTGGTCAAAACATGAAAGTCTCAATAGTCTCTCGCCTCAGCACGGCTTTTTTCAGCTGGTCTAGTAAACGTAACCTTTTTCTTCTCTCCTGGTTTGTAGATGGATAAGGACAGGAATACAAGAGAAGTTAACAAAAAGTAGAGAAAAGAGTATTGAGGTTGGTCACAAAAGTGTTAAATGGACAAATATCAATGAGCCTCGCCTCCTCGTATTCTCAAATCTTCTATTGGTTATCAGCGCCAGTGGGTCTGAGCAACAATTCTATTGGTAGGTAGAACTCTGGTAGTCTGGTTCGATTGATCAAATCTATGTCATGCCAACTGTCAGTCACTCAATAGTAACCAATCAGGTTAGAGTACTTATGCAACTTTTAGGAATTAGGCAGGAAAAAAACGTAACCCTCAAAAAGAATAAAAAAGGAACTAGGAACTTCAGCCAATCTCCAGAAACTCATGGAAGTATTCTTATACTCTGCCATTTTTTCCCCTCTTTTATTTAAAGTCATTTCCGTTATAACTATTTTTATCACCTTGTTTTTTCTTCTTTCTTCAAAACTATTGTTTCTCCTCTGCCTGTTGATTCAGTGCAATGCATCATGGAACTGTCGATCATAGGGAGAGGAGATTTGCATGTATGTGGGTATCTTTGTCAGAGTATGTATGTGCTGATGCAGGATGGGTAATGCAGTTTAGCTTGTATCCATCGACTCCATGTTGGCGGATGACGAGTCTCTCTGAATGGATTCAAAGATGGCCGCCAGTTCGGTATTGGAGGATATCTGGGACTGGAACTCTGACATCAGAGGAGACTTCTCTGCCTCAGGAATAGTCAGTAACGATACGACGGCTCGCATAGCCGACCGCTTCAACTCGTCTTGCTTCTCAAACTCCTGCTTTACTGAGTTTGCTTTGACCTGCAGCATAGAAAGAGATCACAATAGTAAAGTGTGATTTTGGGGACACGGACACAGTGTGATTCTGTGGATTTTTGATGTGGGGGACACAGTGTGATGAAGGCCTGACAGAGCAGACCTTGGTAGTACAGGTTGCTCTGAGTGGTTCAACCAGTCGGTCTAGTCTCTGAAGAACTGCACTGGGACAAAGAGACGACAGTCTGGCCAGCATCAAGAATGTCAGCATCTATACAAACAACAAACACACATTGATAATTGTATTTATCAAAAAGTAAAAAAGTAAGGTATTTATATAACAAAGAAAATGGAATCCTTTGTTTAGAATGGTATGGGTCATTGGACATTAGTTTGAAAGTCTTGGAAATCCAAATGTCAACAAACCCTAATTTACATGTATAGGATGTCATTTGTAAAGTGTTGTTTGACAATGCCCTTTTACAATGAAGCGCAAGGTTTCAGAGCTATCAAGAGAAACAGCGTCTATATCACCATATAAACTTGCTCTCCCACTCCTGCCTGAAATACATGCTCAGGCTGCCTGTGCAAAGTGTAAAGAGTGAGAGGAAGAGGAGCACGGTGCTGCCTTCTCTCTATGGTAATAAAGTGTAATCAATTAGTATACATCTATTGATCTTTCCTCGAGGGTCTGAATAAGTCGCTTGGAGGGTTGAAGACTCACTAAATCTAGCAACAAAATTGCTAATCTGGTAACACTGCAACCAACTTTGTTATTATTTTTACACAGGGTAAACCAACTGAGAGGTCTGAAAACACTAATAAACAAAAATAAGTAAAAATGTTTACAATATCCATCCATGCATTATCGGAACCGCTTATCCTATGCAGGGTCGCGGGGGGGCTGGAGCCTATCCCAGCCGACTGCGGGCGAGAGAAGGGGTACACCCTGGAGAGATCGCTAATCCATTGCAGGGCTAACACATAGACATACAACCTTTCACACACACATTTACACCTATGGACAATTTAGAGTCACCAATGAACCTACATGTTTTTGGACTGTGGGAGGAAACCAGAGCACCCGGAGGAAACCCATGCTAACACGGGGAGAACATGCAAACTCCACACAGAAAGGTCCTCAGGTGGGGATCGAACTCAGGACCTTCTTACTGTGAGGCAACAGTGCTAACCATGGCGCCAACGTGCTGCCCCATGTTTATAATATAATACTTACAATACAGCCCAATAATTAAGTTTCAACCAAAACAAAAACACTCCTCAGCTCCCAAGATATCCAGGTAAAAGTTTAAATTGTTCAACAGAAATAACTTGCTCTAATTTCATCTCCTGTTGATCCTTGTTTCATTTACATGAGAGCTGAGTTCCATCATCACCCACATGGGCGTTGAAGTCCCCCAGCAGAACTATAACATCACTAGATGGAACCATTTCCAGGACTCCACCCAACGACCCCAAGAAGGCCGGATACTCAAAACAGCCAGTTGGTGCATAGGCTCAAACAACAATCAGAGCCTTCCCCCCAGCAACTCAGTCACAAAGAGGTGACAGCAACGCCCAGCCGGGGACTCGTAAGAATCCCGAAATCTGTCCGGCGCCTCTCACCCTGGGCAACTCCGTAAAAGAAAAGAATCCAGCCCCTCTCCAGGACTTGAGTTCCAGAACTAGAGCTATGCGTCGAGGAGAGCCCAACTATGTCTATGTCACCCGACCCCAATGTCTATCCCTGAAGGTGGTGGGCCCACAGGGTGGCAGCTCCATGCTGTTTCTTCAGGTTGTGCCAGACTGGGCCCCTTGGGTCAAGGACCGGCCACTAGACGCTTGCCTACAAACACCTCCCCTGGGTCTGGCTCCAGGGCATAGCCCCCCTTTTCCTCTTCTGGGCGAGGTGCCTAGTGCAAGTCATGTGAATATTCAATTTAAACAAGTTCATAAATATAATAATACGTTTAACCTACAAATATTTCTGGTGCCGTCTAGCAAGTACAGCTACATTTAACCGAGAAGATGACAATTTACTCACATTCCCGGTCAGACATGTTTCCAATCAAACCGATTCCAGACAGGCCGGGCCAATCACAACCGTTTATCTAATATGGAGATTTTGCTAGATTTTTGAGGTTGTCACATCGCACTTGAAAAGCACAGGCATTACCATAGTTTGAGTAGGTTTTAACTTATGCAGGTTTTTAAATACACCATTATGCACCATTTACATACAAAAAAAAAACACAAATGAAAGATGTTGGACATCAATGTGGTGTGGTGGGATAAGATACACAAAGCATCAGCCTAGAGAGCTAGATGACACAAGCGAAATGGAGCAGCATGACATCTACAGAGCAGAGAACCTGATCAGTTTAGCAAAGAAAACACCTCCAAATTGAATGGTTGCTAAAAGTGGATACTCACTTTAATTCAAAAGGTCCAAATATGGAAAATACCAAATGATGTACTCACCACTTCGCCATTCAGCAAATGGAGTCTGGTATTTGTGTCCAAAGCCATGCACAACTTTCAAAGTTATAAAGTATATTGTTCAAACTTTAAAACTCGTTTGAGTCTAGATTGGTCTATAAACGGCATAAGCAGGCAAAATACCGTCGTCAAACAATTGCCAAATTTATAGAAGCCTGTAAGGGATATTATTAAAATGATAATGTAAATTAGAAATCAATTCCACAATATCATTATCACTTTCCAGATATGAATGAGTCAAAATGTAAAAGAAAATGCAATAAACCCATTCACATTTTCATATGCTTATCTGGGCCATTTGTCGATATTAAAAGGAAAATGTAAAAGCTGTTGGACATTTAATTTTGCCCGACCCAAGCACATGGGCAATATTCAATGTTAATTCAAATTCTAAAATTCTAACAATTATATGTGGAAAGTATAAATGCTATTGTGGAATCCCATTTTCATTTTATGGTTTACATTATAATTTCAATACTAACTAACAGGTTTCCATGTATGGGGAAGTCATTCTCTTAAGTTCTGTCAATACAGGTATTTTATTTTCTTTCATCATTGACTACCTCAACAAAAATTGGGGGTGGGGTGTGTGTTTGTACCTTGATGTCGTAGTGATCTTTGAGTCCGTCTTCCGTGTGGTTTAGGAAGGTAAAGATGTCCAGGCGGTCCAAACAGCTGTCCAGCAAAGTGTACATGCACTCAAATGCTGCTTTACGCAGGTCTAACCCATCGTCCACTGTGTGCTTAAACGGACCCATCTCAACCTGAAGAACAAGACAGGAGAAACACCCGTGGGTCTATGATTCCTCTGTGTGTGTGTCTGTGAGCGCGCCTGTGCGCTTGCGTACCTCTCTAATGAGCTCCTTCCGGACTTTGGTCTCGTTGTAGAGCTGGGGTAGAACAGAGTCCAGCAGGTCTCGGATCAGAGATGGCTTATTATGGGCAGCAGAGTTGAACGTCACAAGGGCAACACGGCGCACATTGAGGTCCGGGTCCTCAAGAGTCTTCAGGAAGTCACCTGGAAATTATTTAATCTCTTTCTCACCAAGGCTGATATTGATCCACACCATTGTAAAATAAAAATATACAGCTCAAATGCTATATTGCTAAACTAACAGTATTAATCTAGAATGTTATTTATCTAAACTAGCGTTAGCATTTATCAATCTTGTTGCAGATTTTCCATCCCTGTTGTGCCAGTACACGGAACTGTGGTTCATTTTCTTCCGAAGCACAGCAAGGTTAGATACGCGAGGGTTTACATTTCACATCACATACTCAATTTTGTAACATTAGTATAGGAGCGTTGTCACCCTGTGAAGTTTTGACAGCAAGCATGTTATAGGCAGCTTATCTCTTTTGTTTGTTTCCCTGATTTGGCACCGTTCGCATTGCCATGGTGCCCCTTGTGCTTTGTTCTTGTAAATAAATGCAACGTATTCATTTTACATGCTTGGTTTGTGAATTTTCTCCACATATCACCACCACCACCATGCACTCTCTGGAAAGTGTTGAATCCCTCAGTGCCCTAGGCTAGCCATACCGCCACACCCAGACATACAGTCAGGGTAAGAAATGTTCAGAAATTGGAAGAGAAATATGGTTCTTTAGTGAACGGCAGATGCCCTCCAGGTTACATTAAAGGTGCGCTTTAGCAGAGGGAACTATTATATATATATTTTTTAAATAAAAACCATTATAAATATGTATTTTTCACAGTCTTTATATTTCGGTTAATCTATTACAAGAAATATTTGCGATCAAATATTCAAATAGTGGTGTAAAATGCCCATCCCTACTGTGTACCTATACAGTTCTTCAGCAGGGGGTCGATGGCCTGAGGGTGGTCTGAGATTGTGAATTTGACGGCTGTTACCACAGAGCTCCTTGCATATGACGACCCTGAAACAAAAACAGTGTTGCAATGACACAAACAATCATGGTTCAGAACAGGAGGCTTTGTTGATGTAATGTATTGTAATATGATGTAATGTGTGAGACCTGTCAGCAGGAGGCTTTGGTAATGTAACAATGTAATGCAATGAGGCAGTCGTGTAGCGATGTAACGATACACTCAACACACAATTCGATTCACGAACTGGATGAATATTTTGAATACAAAGGATGACACAAATTTCTACATATTCAACAATCTGAAAGTATGGCAAGAGCCACCTTAGAGCGGGACAGCTGTCCAAGAGACTGCCCAAACAACTACCCATTAACCGTCTGAGAACCAGGCTCCTTTATGGCCATTTTTGATATATTTACATTTGAACCAATTTTGCAGTAATTTCGAACATATACTACTCAGAAAAATTTAGGAACAATTGGCTTTCAGGTGAAATGTATGGAAATATAAAAAGTTCACGCTACAGTGGTATTATATCATGAAAGTAGAGCATTTAAGTAGAAGCATGCAATGGTGATTTCGTCATTGCAAACAATGAATTTAAACAAAAGCCAACAGTGGTGGGTATACCACAACAAAAAAAATCAATGCCTTAATAGCTTGTTATGCGCCTTTGAGCATCAATAACAGCTTGACAACGATGTCTCCTGCTGTTCACAGGTCAACTTATTGTCTTCTGAGGCATGGCACCCCACTCTTCTTGAAGGGCAACACTCAGGGCATTGAGGTACTGTGGTACAGAGTTACGAGCCTCTACATGGCGACACAGCTGATCCCATAGATGTTCTATGGGATTCAGGTCTGGAGAAAGTGCAGACCTCTTCATTTGAGGTACCCAAGTCTTCAGCAGCCATAACCAAATGATGCTACCTCGATGAGCTGGAACATTGTAATCCATGAAGATGGAATCAGGCCTGTGTTGTTCGTGCAGAGGCACAATGACTGGATTAATGATGTTATTAAGGTAATATGGACCTGTCACTGTACCACTCAGTGTAGGGCAGTTCTGTATTGAATAGACACACCTGCCCACACTGTAATATCACCACGACCAACGGGTCGTTCAATGACATCAGTGGCTGATACATCGCGCTCTTCTTGACGTCTCCAACATCGTTGCGTCAGTTCAACGTGAATCGACTTTTGTCAGCGAACAGCACTGAGGCCCAGTGGTCCCTCGTCCAGCGTAAATGCTCCCTGGCCCATGTAAGACAATGAAGCCTATGCCTGGTGGTGTGGTTAGGTACCTTGGCAGGTCGTCTGGCACGCAGATGTAAACAGTTTGAAATAGTCTAACGTAACACTTGGGTGCCTCTCACCACCCTTAAATGTGCCTGGAGTTCGGTGGCATTCGTCATCCGGTTCCGAAGGGCACTGTTCACAATGAAGCGGTCAACAGTGTGGTATGTGGCCAAAGGATGTCCACTTCTGTGTCTTTCTGTGACTCTTCCAGTCTCTCTGTATCTGTTGCAACCTGCTGATGACACTCTGTGACAATCTAATGTCAGTGGCCACTTCCATCTGAGATCATTCTGTTTGAAGCCTTGTAATGGCGTTGTACTGTTGGTCAATTGTTAGGTGTTGTCTTGGTCTCATGATGTCAAAAATGTGAACAGCACAATGAGGAGGACTGTTTGAACACCAATTCTAATTGAACCAGGAAATGTATTGGTCAATTTATGGATCAAACACCTGTTGTGAATTTGCTGTTAAGCTCCTTGTTAGAGAACAGCAAGTTGTGCAGAAGGTACTGAAACATTGGACTGTTGGGCGAAAATTCAAAAGTTTAAAGAAGGGCACATTAAGTTTACCTGTAAAGGTTATGGTGCATTTTAGGTTCATTCTAAAATTTCACTTGAAAGCCGAATGTCCCTAACTTTTTGTGAGTAATGTACATATCCCCAAATTCAGTACAGTTGTGGCTAATAGAATGTGACACCCCAAAAATTTTTGGGGTGTAGAATAAGACATAACAACAAAATCAGCCATCAAATTTTTTCAGTTTTATTAGCAAAACAGCATGGAAAGTCAAACTTAAATTCAGTCATGATGTAGCCACTGGTGTTTGGCATCATAGGTAAGTGTATTAAAATATTTAAATCACTTTTCCAATTAACTATTTACAAGATGGTATCACTCGTTTTTACAGTCGAAAAGTTCTACCATCCTGAAAAAAGGAAATCCTATGGTCTAGAGGTCCCTAACTGTGATACTTGGCAGTTTCTGTGAAGTATCTCACCCGGGGGTTCCGACACTCCTTACACTGTCATGCAGTGTATGTATTGCAGTTTGCACTTCCTGTGGTCTACTTGTGCCCTATCAGAACGCCCATTGACAGGGAAAATGGCCAAAGGTATATACCTTCCAAATTACCTCACTGCTGGGATGTAATCCAGTTGCACTCCACAAAGTTCAGCAGTGAGCAGCTCAACAAAGACCAAATGCGACATGTTTTTTGCACGTTTTTGCACATACGTCTTTATGGCGAATAAAATGAATTGGTGACAGAAATGTTCAAAAAGTGGAAAAACGTTGGCGATTGCTGGGTGGAAAAGGAGCATGTGCAGAGGTGCCTACTGTGCTATGCTGTAGGGTGCTTGCTGCCTTACAGGAATTGCAGGCTTTTTAGCACTCTGTTCCTTATCCAAAGAAAATTGGTTACAACAACAGTAAGAGCAATTTAGTTACAACATTTGCAATTGAATAAAACTTCATGCAAAGTGCCTGAACACAGACCCACACACTTGGTCAGGAAGATTAGCATTTTACAACCTACCCCCAGCCTAACAGTCACACACTTCCAACACCCTACACCTAAACCTTCGCTTATGAAACCATTACCTACCCCCAAATTTGCATAAGAAACAAGTTAAAATGTTTGTTACCAATAAACATCAATTGCATATAATCATTCAAACAAAATAGTAAACTAGTATCATATGGAAAATAGTAAGGGATTACCCATAGCTATATCTTTACACTCCGGCTCCAACAACCCCAAAGCACTGTTTTCCACTATCAACAAACTACTCAAGCCCACCGACAATACCACTTCATCTTTTACCGTCAACAAATGCAATACCTTCCTGTCTTTCTTCCAATCCAAAATTGACACCATCTACAG
>JAVQJS010076925.1:0-10108 GCA_036024795.1 Galaxias rostratus
CCCCCCCCCCCCCCCCCCCCCCCCCCCCCCCCCCCCCCCCCCCCCCCCCCCCCGGCAAGCCTGCCCGTCCGTCTGACTCCGAGAGAGGGGAAAATGCGGAGAGGGCTGGCTTTCCGGAATTACCGCTGGATGTGCTAGGGAGCGATGGCGCGGCACTCCAAGCACAACAACATCTGCTGCAGTCGGAATCCTATCGGCCACGGCCAAGGGAACTTGTTCGAGAGGAGCGAGCATGAAAGCAATGGAGTTAAAAGAGGAGGAATAATAACACATGCACACGCACACGCGCACGCACGCACGCACACGCGCGCACGCACGCACGCACGCACACACACACACACACACACACACACACACACACACACACACACACACACACACACACACAAAAGAGGTAGATATGAAAAACAAAAAGCGAGAGTGTGTTTATTTGATATTCAGTGTTTTTGGTGGCACAACTTGTCATTTTCCAAGCGGTTGTTCTCCCACACAAGTTCTGGGCACAGAGCGCGCTGCATATTCTCAGATGATAAAATCACACAGACATAAAAAGGCATTAATTGCCAGGAATTCAGATGCCTAAAAGCAGATATAGCGTGTTAGGGGGAAAAACGTGGTTTGATTTCTGATTTTACGCGACTGATAGCTTTAGGTTTAAAATGGATTGTTTGGAAGTTGATCTGAGTCACGGTACCGTTTCACGCATGTGTTCGAGGGCATGTTCCGTTTTGATTCATCACACCAAAGGCAAAGCTTTTCCAGGATCCGTTCCGGGGACCCAAAACCGGTTCTTCGTTCCCAGAACAGAGGGATCGTCGCCTCGTCGAAGCCTGACGGGCCAACAATAGATGACCCGTTTCTCGAGCCAGCCGTTTGAGGTAAGTGGCTGTTAGGGTAAGGTAAACGTGGCTCTGGCGTCGGCCCGTTAAAGGCCCTCCTCTCTCCTCCTAGGCAGCTCGACATGTGGAGATGATAACACTGGGAGACGCGGCAAAACGAGCCCCGGTCACTGATCTATGCGACGCTAATTAACTCATTTGTCTCCGGTATTAGTAATGGAGCTCTGCCTCCCTCTTAAGAAAAAACATAAACAAACAGGATTAGAAAACCGGGGGCCCTGTCTCTGCTCCACTCGGCTGGCTCTGCCACTGCCTGATTAAAACCCCGTGGAAAAACAGGACGGAGGCTCCTACTTACAACTTAGCAAAACAAACGGAGCGAGCGGCGAATGGCTCCACTAAGTATATACTCAGCACTATTAAAAAGACATTAATGATCCGCTCATCGGAGGAGGGTGAAGGAGGGGAGGGGTCCGTCTCAAGCGTGCCAGCGGAGGGGGCCATTGTTCTCTCCCCCCTGCAGTGAGCTGACAGGTAGAGGGATGAGGGCGGAGGGCTAATGACGCCAACCACCTCCCGTTGCACCGTGGGGTCCTCTTCCTGCTGCTGGAAGAGGGCCCCGGCGCAGGCAGAACGTTCACCTGAGGTGACTCCTCTGCTGCAGTGTGTGCGGGCGTGTGTGGGCGTGTGTGTGTGTGTGTGGGCGTGTGTGTGTGGGCCGAGTGTGTACTCTGATTCTCTAATACGCACACACACACGCGCACTCACGCACACACACACACAAACACACACACACACACACACACACACACACACACACACACACACACACACACACACAGTGAAAGCCCTACATGGGAAAATGTGACATCCACAAAGGTTTCAAATGAAACCAGACATAAGAGTCTTGAAACTGTACCTCTCTCTTTCTTTTAATCTATGGGCATTCATATGACGAATCAACATGATGGCACACTGCTGTAAAAAACCTGAGGATCATTGGACATTCATTTTACAGCTCATCAGTGCCCTCTAGAAGCTTCAACAAAGCACTGCAGATTAACTGTGGATGGGTTAAATCCATCTATTGGTCAGAGTCTGCGCCCAAATGGTGCCCAATGAAACATTTACTGCTTTCAGTTGAATTATGGATGATGATGATAAGGACAAAGAGGCAGCAGACAAAGTCAGGGCTTAGCGGAGACAACTTACAAATCCGTTGGCCATTATGCGATATAGGCCTTTCAGTGATTCCACATCTTTGTTGGTAAAGAGAAACTGAACCATTCGGGAGTTTCTGAAAAGTGGCCCAAGTGTCGTCTAGAGAGAATGAAAGAAAAATGGCATGTATAGATTCCCTTTAGTTTAATTCATAATTCATTGTCCAGCATTCCATAAAACGCACGATAAGACTACAATCAAGTTCCGTGTGTGTTTGCATGCGTCACCCTGGTGCAACTGGGTCTCACGCCAGCCTGCCCGCACGCACGTACGCACACGCGCACACACACACCATTCTCACCAGTAGCTGCTGGGGGATCAGTTGCATGATGAGCTTCTGAGGCCACTGGTCTGCGTTTCTGTTGGCAAACACAAGGAGAACATGAAAAGCGCCCGGCGTGGAAGCTACCCAGCGCCCTGCTCTGGTTTTCACACAGCCTGGAGCCGAACACCACGGGGCTACTCACAGATTTTCTCCCTGGTTGACTTGCACCTGGCAGGGCAGCGAGCGGGTGAGCTTGTTGTTGGAATCCATAGATGAGGCTTTGGGCTTCTGAAGGGATGAATAGAGACGGTGGGGGAGGGAGGAGAGGGAGGGCGGGGCCGGATGTTGGAGGTGGGGAAAGGGGCAGGAGAGAGGGAGCGGGGAGGTTTGGAAGTTAGCATACACACAAAGGAACCGGGGCCCCACTCGGGCCAGGGGTCGCCGTGCCGGGCCCCTGGGGCGAGTGAAGCCGCCCAGCAGGAGGCCGGGCGGAGCGAGGAGCAGCCCTGGCCACCGAGGAGCGCACCATTCTACGGGGTCGATGCGTGCGGTTTAAAAGGGGGAACATAACCAACGTCGTCCATCTTGCGGACGTCAATACTGGGTCAATACTTCATCCATCCCGCACCGCTCAGGCCCACTGTTGTCCCAGTGTTTCCCGTTACGGCAGCTTTGTGCTGGGGGTTTATTTATACCTGGCGGGGAAACTGGCTGCAATGGAGGGAGGGCAGACAGGGACGGAATACCGCTAAGTGGCGGCCCTGGAGACGGGAGGAGTTACAGTCCAGGTAGACTTAACCCTGACTGTGGTTCCAGCAACCGTCTTGCATGGTGACGTACCATTATTACAAGTGGTGATTTGTAAAGGATTACAACCTGTGAGAGGGAGGGTGGTGTTCCTGGAAAAAGAAAATGTATTATAGATTAACTTGATCAGTTCCCCAATGGGTCATTGGGTGGGTGACATGGTGCTTCCTGTCATTTGACCTCACAGGGTTCTCCCTGGTCCACAGAGAGCATAGTGGAGGCCTTAATGTCCACTGAGCCCGTCCATCAGGTCGGTCTTCTAGACAGTTGTGGGAAACCGGGGCCTTTTCCCACTTCATTAGTATCGCACGGGAATTCATGAAGTCAATGCGATTTGTCAAGTCAATCGATTGGTTTGACCTCGAGCAAAACTAATAACCCTAGGGGAAATAACGCATGATTAATCAGGCAATAATCAATGCCGGTTTATTGATCTTGCCTTTGGGCTGGAGCAAAACAAAAGAAGGGGTGATGGACGAATAAAGAAAGCAGCTCTAGAGAGACAGCATCAACAAACGACCGTAGACTCAAAGGGGTCAGCTCCAGCAGCCCATACACTGGTGGATGTAATCCTACGTTTCGATTGTCCCTCACCTCCTGCCACTCTAGCACCCCGCTCCATGCCACAATCTTGTTTACTCCGGGCTGCTGGCCAATGGGGTTGGGATTGCCCTGCACCGAGGACACGCCGGCCTGTCGGGAAGCAAACGGGACAATGCCCACAGCTGAAGAACAGAGACGGACAGGTAGGGAGGTGGTTGTACATGCGTCTGTTATCAAGCAATGGCCCTCATGCCAGGCTGTACCAGAGGCGGCGTCTGCTGATTCGCCAAGGGCTGCTGTTGTAGGGGCGGTTGCTGTTGTTGATTGGGCACTGGCTGCCCGGGGGGTGGGCCTTGCTGCTGATTGGTGCCGCCCATCTGCTGCTGTGGCATCATGGGGGGCGTAGTGGTGGTGACGGTGGATAGGCTGGGCTGGCTGGACTGGGCCATCTTCACCCCAGCCACGGAGGGGAGTGTCGTTGGACCACCGAACGGGGGACCTGGATTAACCTGGAGTCCTGGGTCTGGGCATTCAATAACAACAGCAACAAGTCGCTCAGCCACCAGCATGCCCAAATAGAGCATTTACAATAAGCAAACGAGAGTGAAAGGCCCATGTGGACGGGCTACTCACAGCGATTCTTCTGGTTGCTGGCTGCTTCCACAGCTTGCTGTGCCGCTGCCTGAGCAGCACTCAAAGTAGGAGGAGGCTGAAAGGCAACATTAGGACTACAAACACATCCAATCGGAAATAGATGGAATAACAAACATTATAAAATGCACAGTACCTGATATGCATGTGCTGTGCTTATAGGGGGAGGACCCTGGGCTGCGGGGCCCAGAGGCTGACTGACGGGCAGGGCCTGTGGGGGTAGGACGGGCTTGTGTGGCCCTGGTCCTCCACCGGAGGAAGCAAGACAGAAGATATTGAGAAAAGGTTCATGGGCCAAGTCAAACGGATATCACTCTGTATAACTCCTGCCAGCCCTGCCTCTTTGATTGTCTCTCACCAGGAAGCGTGATGCCCCTCACCAGAACCATGTGGAAAGGGTCTTGGCTGTAGTCCGGATGGGGCTCCCCTGCTCCCACCACGGGTGAGGCTCTATCATACAGTGCCTGTAAAGCTGGCAGCTTTCTGGGGGCAACCACTGAGAAATGGATGCCTCGCTGTTGACGAAAACATAACAAGCATGTCACTTATTAATGTAAAGAAAAAAAAAATGTGAAAAAATTATTCAAACAAAAAATAGTCTGCCTAACACGCCAGAAACAAAACGCAGCGCAGGGCTCAAACATGACTTTGCCTACTCACATCTCTGATGATCTTGACCAGGTTGTCCGCCGTGCAGCCGGTGTAGCTGACACTCTCCACAGCAGGGAGCAGGTATGGCGGAGAGTTACAAAGCAGCACACACACTTTGTGAGTTTGACCTCTGCCAGTGGCACAGTAACCAGAACACAGAGGAAAGTTTCGAAGAGTTAAGACAAAACTCAGCAGCCATTTATCAGATGTTACATGTCTGACATCAACATGTGAGAAAGAGTCTGTGTGTGTGAACAATAAGGAAGAGTCTCACATTTGCTCCCTCATCTTTTTAAAGTCATCAAAGAGCTGCAAGGCTACAGACAGACCCTCTGCAATGAGGCTGCAGCTCTCCGCTCCACCTCCCATAAACCTGAACAAAAGACTTCGGCATTGGAATGATATCAATGGCTCAAACAATAAACTGCTCTCCTCAAAAGAAATGCAAGCACAAAACAAACATCTTAAGGTGCAGTGAGTGTGACCTCAAGAACCTACTGGATACTGTCTATCCAGGAGACAAACTCAAAGGCAGAGCTGGTTGGGGCATGACACTGAACGTAGGACTCTGGAGCACAGTCCACTGTGTTGAAAACTACAAGACCGTACTGTGTGCCGCCGTACTGTGAGAGAAGAAGAGATGGAGACATTGTAACGGTCACTTTCATTAAAAAAAAACAGATGAGCGTATTTGTTAATGACCATAGACCATACAAAAGTTGATACACTAGCTGATACAATGACTCACGTCTCCTCCAAAGTCTGTCTCAGCGGGTGGGCCTCCATTAAAGTATCTGTTTAATAGAGGAGACAAGGTTGTGAAGATCTAAGAGAGTTGGTGAAGTTTGTAAAACCTCATGATAAATTTTAAAGCCACTCACTCAATTGCAGGTAGAATGTAATTTTTTCGCAGAGATTCAAAGTAAGGGCCTAGGTTGGCTGTCCCTTCAATTACAAACACCACATCTGCCACCTGGTTGGCTCGAGACTTTGTAGGCAGGTCCATATGAACCGAACCCGCCACAATGGGTCTAGTTAAAACAAAATGGAGGCGTAAGCTTTATTTGCAGTGAATTTAAAAATTTCAGTCAGACTTTTGCTCCATAATGGTCTCCACACAGGTCTCCACACATTAGTCATACTAATATATGACTCCTGTAATATATGACTCCTGTCATATATTAGTCACCAGCAAAATACCTCGCTCCATAGGTGACCGTGTTTTTTTTAGCTGTGCAAGGCTTGC
The DNA here is from genome assembly GCA_036024795.1 of Galaxias rostratus. Lineage (NCBI taxonomy): Eukaryota > Metazoa > Chordata > Actinopteri > Galaxiiformes > Galaxiidae > Galaxias > Galaxias rostratus. The sequence goes on from JAVQJS010076925.1 coordinate 6,224, forward strand.
ACCCAAGCTATGGAATTTAATCCTTGCCAATGGCATAAACTCCGAATATATAGCAATGTATAGGAACAGCCTAAAAATAACCATGCTTTCCTTCTGTATGGTTTTGTTCTGTTTAGGATTGATTCGTTTTACTCAACTTTAGTGTGAGTGTGTTTGATCTATTAATAGGTCAAGTGTCTTTGGGTGTTTTAAAAGGCGTGTTTATATGTAATGAATCAATTATTTTGTTAGCATCATCTCTAAACGTACTTTTGACTTACCATTAGAGCAGAAATAATTCTGACCTTTAGTCACCGTAAATGTTGTTTTCTTTGGTATTTCGCATATTACTTGTTACTCAGATTATTACCTTTGTTTAGGGAAAGTGTATATGTACCAATTAACTTATGTTTTGATTGAATTTGCTTGGTCAATTTGGCCCTTTCTATACAATATGGCTAGCCACAGATGGTAGAGCTGTGTGGTTGGTAGTAAACTTATGTCTTCGACCATCGATTAAGTAAAAGAGCTAACGTAGCTGTGTACGCATTCATCTTAATTGTGGTGCATCATTACCTCGAGTAATGCTAGCTACATGGTCCCTTAGTTAGCAAACGCTAACATTAGCCTTCCCTATCTGACACTGGCCAGGTTACCTAGCTTAAAAGCTACACATCTAGTACCATAGTGAACGCTAACTAGTTAACGTAGCTAGTAGCTTAATGATGTTAATGTAGCATTAAGTCCATTAGCAAACACTTACCTGGTGGTATTCAACTGTCTATAAATAATTCAGTGAACTGAAATTACCAAAGAAAACGAAACCATCCAGAGCCTGAATCGATACATACGCACTGTTTCGTATAAACAAATTCACTGAGATTGCCGCTATTCGGCAATTCATGCCTAGCATCAGTGGAACAAGTAGACATGCTAAATCAATGGACGAGCCATCGACGGATAGGAAAAGAACCTCGATGACTCGACTGCAGAATACCGTTCTACTGTGGACACCATGACAGGGACAACTAATCAAAGTATAGGCGTTTTGTTCTTGAATAGTTGTGTGCCCTTTGACAAATTCTATCTGAAACCACAATACATGAGGGATTTGAAATCTATATAAATACTAATCAACTAAACTAAAACCAAAGGAGCATCTACAAAGCCAACGTAAACTCATGTTAATTTACATAGTAAGTCACGTGTGTAGTCGCTTTATGGTATCTTAAAGGCCAAATGTAATCAAGCACTTATTAAACTAATAATCAGCACAATAAGATAATTAAGACATCTAGAAGCACCCTGGTGTTAGGGCTAGACTTAAGTTTGAAGGTGCTATTCAATCAATTGTCCAGGAGATGTCAGTAAATATTCAGTTGTCTGAAGTGAGTGAAAAAACATAAGCGGGTGATTCTAGGATGTGGACAGTGTAGACCTAATTTATCTTTACATTTTTTTAAAAGCAGTTTGCCAAAACAGGCAGCAGAGCTCACAGAACATACACAATCTGAAACTAATTTCTAACAACTTGACTAATAGCTTCAACGGCAATGCCATGTCAATCATTTGCTGATCTACGGTTCCCCCTATACTCATAATTTCCACGTCGTAGCCTTTTTCTTTCAGGGTATATGCCACCCCTCCTTTTCCTTTCCTGGGTACAAGCATGTAATTACTTGGGCAGGCATCAGTGAGCTAACCTGCTGTCAGTTCTGCACAATGCCCCGCAAGCTCACCTGCGGTTGGAACACAGCGGTGCGGTGTTTCTCTCGTTCCAACAATAGAAACTATTCCCCCGTGGCCCATGGGCCATGCCAGCAGCCAGTCAACACAGCCCAATCCCTCGCAAAGAACGTCATTGCTTATCAAACTCAAACCCTCCTACAGAAAACACAATCAATTTAACCCAAATCTAACGCCCTGCATCAAGCTTCGGGCCAAAACAACCTTTCTGTTTCGACCTGAAATTAAACTTGGTTGCATGGGTGCAGGCTCCCATCAGCCTAAGGGGGGTTCATTTGGCGGGAGTAGTGAACAAGGCTAGCCCAGCAGACCAAACTGAAACCCACACAGAGCCTTTCATTCTTAGCGGAGCACAGTAACCAAATTAAATCGTGACCAAGGACTCTGTGGGAGTCTTTCTGTATGCATGTGTGTGTGTGTGTGTGTGTGTGTTGTTGTTTGTGGCAATCCTTTTCCTCTGACACTTTGATGTTTTCTGTAGCTCAAAGGAATATGCTGTGTTTCCCACTGTTTTGAAGTTCAATACATAGAGCACCGGCAGTTCCCACAGCAATTACCAAGGCCAGCCCTTAAGGTGCATTTTTGGCAAAAACAATTTCAGCTTCCACCGTTGTTGTTTCTTCTGTTCTTTGTGTGCACATGAGATATGGAGTAGTGCTGTGACCTGGTGAGTTTGGTAAATCTTGATCATGTTCCTGCTGGGTGCTTCATTTCTTGATGCCCGCTCGGTCCAGGTGTTGTGGAATAGACAATCATTGCCTTGACCGGAGTCTACAGCTGCAATAGTGTGGGCCCAGATGGCTGCCTCACAACAGGTAATCACAGCTAGACAGCCCAGTGATACACTAGTATACACTGGCAGGGTTAAAAGAACTGGAAGGCCGCTATCCTCCCTTGCCAGTCTCTCTCATGGCTTTTCTTTGTAGGCTGGCACCGTTGGAGTGCGCAGGAGTGGCCAAACGTGACAGTTAATGTTCCTATGATGTTGCACCAATTTACAATTTGCCTGGATATGGGAAATAGCTCTCTGTGATTCAGTTTAATCTATATCGTAGGGAACGGAACCAAAGGGAACCATTTGGGAAAGCAAGATATGGAGGAAATTAGACAAGGAAGGAAGAGACAGCACCACATGGGCCCGTCAGACGTGGAGAAATAACACCTAATTTTATCTCAAGTAGTGTCCCTTTATGACACAGGAAAGTGCAGAACAGTTTGGTAGATGAACACACCCTAGAGTCGTAGAAATAGAATAAATAGAATGCACTTGTGGACCAGATCATAATCTCTGTGTTACACACAAAGTCCCTCTGACAAGCATACACACATACACACAAACAATCAAGATAGGTAAAGTGGGATTTCTTCTCTCCTGAGTAAAAATGGGTTTGTTCACAATTATTTTTTATTTTTTATACATTACTGGTGTTAATGTGTTATGTGAAGTTGTTAGAAAAGGTAAAACGGCTCAATGTGTGTTAAACCTCATGCTGAAGCTCTTGATCCTTTCCCCCTGTAGAACATTCAAACACCAGTTCCATGCACTCACACCAATAACATAATAATTATGATTTATTATTAATGAGACAACAGAATGCATTACCATTTTGTATGATAATCAGTTGCAGTGTATTGGCGATACTATTGATGCTTGGCTGTTGGCTTGCCACAATTAAAAATAACTCTAGTGATAGAAACAGCTCTATGTGGCACACACACCTCCCCAGTCTCTGACTCTTCCTTCCCTCTCTCTCTCTTTTCCTCTTTCAGCTCACTGAACTGAGTGAAATGTCTTTCCGACTAAATGATTTTTTTTTGCACGGTGGGAACGTTGCCATGGAGACAGCAGTTCCCCCAGCCCCTCCTCCCACTTCTCCTCTTCCTCATTCTCTCTCCGCCTCTCCATCCCTTGCTCTCTTTCTGAGGTTCATGGTGTTAAAACAGTGCTAACTGGTGTGCCAGCACCTCAGTCTTTCTATATGTCTGTGTGTGTGTGTGTGTGTGTGTGTTACTACTGCTCCAAACTGTCCTTCTTTATGTCTGTGTGTGTGTGTGTGTGTGTGTGTGTGTGTATGTGTTACTCCAGCTTCAAACTATCCTTACGCTCTTCAGTGAGGAAAAGAAGGGCTGGTGCCCCTATTTCCCAAGGGAGAGTGTCTG